>JAZHYW010067023.1:0-18359 GCA_037355805.1 Ixodes ricinus
GCGAAGATGCGCTCCAGTCGTCTTCCTTGGAAGGTCGTCCGCTCCCTCTTCGCTTCGAAAACCGCTTGCGGCCACCGAACTTGCACGGCGAAGGCTTGCTACGGAAAGTCGCCGGCATCGTAGCGATAGAAAGTCGAAGAAGGGCCAAGGGCGTGTAGAGCAGCTAGCAAACGAAACAACGACTGACAGAAATTGCGCGCTAGCAGACGATTATGACGTCACGTGGCTCGTCCTAGCGAATCAGAGCTCTTGTTTCGCCAGCTTGACCAATAAGAGCGTGCACAGCTATGTTTTTTACGGGGTTTTATGATCTGTGCGCACGATATCGCGAACAATGCTGCGAACAGACCGAAAGAGGGCGAGATGCTCTATCCAACGAGGGGGGCCTGTCCACGCTAGTCCTAAGAAGCGCGGAGGGAGCGCGTTTTGAAAATAGCACATTTTCGTGATCGGTTGCGTCGTCCGGCGCACACGTGCGGCCGCCAGTACGTCGAAAATAATTTATTTCGGAATAAATACTTTACTTACATGAATAAAACTTTTGGACAGCATTCTTTACGAGTTGTAAAAGCTGGTCAACCTATTTTCCAAAAAAGTGACTTTTTTGAAAAAATCGCGATTCCTAGGCCATGCCTTCCCTTAAAAGGCTCAGACACAGGGTTTGGGCTACAAAGGAATCAACACTACTACCGCTCCCGTCATAATTACAGCTGTGCGAATACCGAATAGCAGTTGCTGAACCGAACACCGAATCAAACTAAGAAAAATAAGCCGAATATTGAATGTAATATTGAATAGTGCTTTTATTTCTAGGAATTTTTCAAATTGTGCTCCGAGTGAGAATATTGTATGTGCAGAGTATGCACCCGGTGCAGAATATGCATCTGATGTGGAACAACACCTCAAATATATAAAAGTTATAATGCAAGAAAGAAAAAAACAAAAAAAAACAGACGTTGGATGTGGAGCATTAAAGTGGATTTTGAGATCCAGCTTTTACGCTGCAAACGTAATCTGTCTACCCCAAGCCTCATAGATAACCCAAAGTTTCGACCGTGCATGGCTTTTTTTTTTTCGGAAAAACTAACGTAATGACACGCCCTCTCTTTTTGATATCCGTATACCTCAGAAGGGGCATACCGCAATGTTTGGTCTAATTAAGGGCGAAAAGGACGCACAGGATTTTATTTTATAAGAATAAATGGATAGAGGTTAAATCTGATTAAACGGGCTTAAACAATATTTGGTCTGAAGGAAAACAAATGTGGTTAGGTGGCACGAGTCACCGTACGACGGCCGCTACGCATCCATTCCTCCAATCATCTATCCTGCTTTAGAAAGCCTAGATTAAAAGAGGAAGCGAGCGAAACTGAAACCAGGAAGACGGCTCCTGCTCAGACTAAAGCCCCTCTATCCTGAGAAAACTGGCGCCATTCACTGTTGAAGAAATGCTTGAGGCACGTGCCGTGCGCCACTTCTGGGAAATTCATGGCATCTGACATTTAGCTCAGAGCTGTGCTGCGCCGCCATGATCTTCCCAAGGGCTCTACGTTGCACGTGCCTCGTGCATCGATGAAACTTGCACTACTTTTAGAACATGAAGGGGCTTTAGCTCAGACTGGCAGCAAGTGCGCGTCCGTTGTGTTGTCGCGTGGAAAGAAGGGAAGCGCACTGAAGAGCGACGATGCCTGCGCGATCCACGCTTTCGGTTTTTTCTCCCCTTCTTACAGTTCGTATTTCAAATGCGGCTATCGAACGGTTGGAAACACTCACAAATCTAGGCACACAATTTTTTAATGCGAATAGCATTCTTTGGTTACTTCACGCACTTTTCGTCTATGTATCTATCTATCTGGCTATCTAACCTCTTACGCCGCGGGTCGATAAATAAATAAAAAAGACCGGCGCCGGCTGGGATTCGAACCGTTGACCCTTTGATCAGCAGGCAGACGCGCTAACCACAGAGCTATGAAGGCAGTCATTCAACGCACTCTAAACGGTTGTTTATATCTTTACCATAGGACGCGCTTACAGCGCTGTCACAGCTACCGGTGCGCAGCGCTGCTCCATGCACGAGGGCTCATTCCGCTCTCGTGAGGCTGAGCACGGCCGCTAGCTCACCCTCTCCCGCGCTCGGGAGAGGGTGATGTAGCGGCCGTGCTCAGCCTCACGAGAGCGGAATGAGCCCTCGTGCATGGAACGCGCGCGCACCGGTAGCTGTGACAGCGCTGTAAAGCGCGTCCTATGGTAAAGATATAAACAACCGTTAAGAGTACCGTTGGTTGAGACTAGCTGAGACGCCAGAAAGTCTGGTCGGTACCATTTTGAGTGTTTGTGCGTATGGCGCATGCTTTGCTCGCCTTCCTAAGTGACACAAACGCACGTGCTGGGCTGCGGAGATCGTGCGCAGGGCTGTGAAAGTGTCAACAAATTTAGAATCGCCTCAAGAGTGGGCTGGCGTATCTAGAGTGTGCCGGCCACCTGACGAACGCGCATAACTCCGCACCGTTTGATGCTATTCGCATTAACGTAGATAATCATTCCCAAAGGATGGGTTCTGCTGATTTTTCTGTTCCGAATTTGAAGTTGCAGCTTGCGGTTCCAAAACGACGACGACAACTCAGCCAGTTCTGTCGGCAAGGTTAATGGCGTTTTCTTTTCGTGATCTCGCAGTCACCGATTTTGCAAGTGGGTCAAGTGTGTCCCACGTCGACGCTTCAATGTGAAACGAGGGGCTTTACTTGACGATTTGTATCTGCAGGCGGCACAGATAGAACGTTTCGGATGCGATTTAAGATAAGATTGTGTCACAATCGTGATTAAACGTGCGTGCTATAAGGTTTGTGGTGTTTGTTACTTTTTTTTTTTTCTAGCTTGTGCGCTAGGATGGTAGGACCAAGAGGCGTTTCTCGCACGGTCTGTCCAACGTCACTGAGCTAACGTCGGGAGAAACAACAGCTCCTTTGTCGGCTCCGCGACGACTGCGCGTCTTTACCTAAATATACCGGATATTCGAGCTTCCAAATACTAGGAAGTCGTTTCGCAAATCGAATTATTCAGGAACTTACTATTGGATTTGTATTCGTACATACGAGTATTTGCACACCCCCAGTCATAATGCTCAACTTCCACACTTCATTGCTCATAGTCGTACTAGAGCTACTATTAGGTCTAGCTCCCCTATTGTAAAATCCCGTAAGGGCGCCCTTCCCCGAGAGATCGCCCGCCCCGTTTTCTGGCTGAACATCCGTAACATATAAATTCAGACACATCGGCCCCCCGCCCCCCCTCCCCACCCGATACCTGTTGGATACCGTGTAATGTCCGACGAAAATCCCATCAGCCGCGTAATATGCGGTACCGGTACCCGTGACAAGCGAGTTCGCAACAGATTCCCGCGATCTTGTCTATGATCAGCGTGCGCGATATCAATTACCGTGACACGCAAGTTCGTGGCGAGTTCTCGTAATTTTTGTTCGTCATTTGCACGCGCAATGTTTGTTTCCCTGTCATGCAAGTTAAACCAGTTTTCGGGTGTTTATCGCACCATGAAACTCGAATCAACTCGATGTGCAGCCTGCAGTATCCTTTCCCGTGACACAGGAGATCGTAGTGAATTCCCGCGTGTCTATGGATGTCAAGAAACACAAACTTGCAGTGTTCGCCATCTGTGGCATCAGTATAATTTTGCATAAAGTTAGGCTGTCTCAATCCCAAGGATAGCCACCTCGTACTTCTAACCGTGTGACTCTTTGTCTCGGGTGGGCGCCGTTACGGGATTTTACGGTAGTCTTTCCACAGCCACCGACCAGGTGAGAATGCAAGAAAGGAGCTTCAGTGGCCCCCTCCAGAGCGACCTTCCTACCTTCGACAATGGTTCAGCATCTCGTGCATCTCGAGCTCGAGCGCACGCGTATGCAGCCAAAGCACGATGGAAGGCATCTAGAGCGCGCGCATATGCAGGCAAAGCACGACGGAGGGCACGGTCAAGCAATTAGAGTCGCTCGCTCTGTCTTCCAATCTCCACGTATACCAAAGAATTAACGTCACTCTCACTTTAATCGCAATGCCCATTTGCCGCAATTCGCCGCTCGTGGCATTGCAACTGCCACTGTGCCTCGTCTAACACACCAACTTTTTCCGGTTGCTCGCTTTTTTTTTTTCTGTACGCTTCGGTTCGGCGAAGCACCGTCCAAGCGTGGGAGCTGCCGTCGGGGTGGAGCTTTCGTTGCGCGTCCCAGCAAGCGCTCGGTTGGAAGCAGACAACGCGGTGGTGAGTGCTCGCCGCACTCATCCGGAGACTGCGCCCAAGCGCGCCCAGCGGACGGCTCCGTGGTTCATGTCAGTGCACATCCCTGAAAACATCTGGCGTGTTACTTCGATTTTGTGCAGAACAAGAGCCGCGCCTCGAAATTTTGCGAGGTAAGCTCCACCGCTGAATTACTCCTTAGACGAAAGCTCGAGCTTTCTATACGGAGGCACCGATTTCCCCAGTACGTTGTACTGTCGAGACCAGTTATAATGAAGTTAATGGGGATCGGGAATCGCTTCGCTATATCTGCTTTTCCGTTATATATAAACTGATACAAGTACCATGAAAAAAAAAAAAGATAACACGGGCTGTCACGGGCACATGTTTATCGAGCCTGCAGAAAGCGGTCAACGCTTCCCTGCACGAGTCCTATGCTAGATCGGAGCCACTTCTCGCCAACTGTGAGAAGCTCCGATGGGAAGAACATCCTGCTACGTAAGGACCGTGTCGGCAGCCACGATGGCCCTGCGGAGGACGCCGGCGGCGTACGGCATTCTTCACGTTTATGCGCACTCCGTCGAGGATGGCACGGTTTTGATTCAAAGATATTGCCTTTGTCTTCCCCGTCAAGGTGCCGGCAGTGCCGGGACTCTCCATCGTTGAGTGGCAATGATTTGCCAAATCACTGCTGCGACTGTCGCCGGCGTCTTTTCCAGCCTCTTCTGCAGCCTTTTCTGGGTGGCCTCTTGGCCGCGGCAGCAAAGTGCGGTGGTCCGAGACTCAATAAACTTTCTGAATTTTATTCTTTTTTTAAATTATCACAAAACATCTCTTCGCTATATCCGCAGGAGCCGCTCAATTTCCTTCGCTAAAACAGACACAAATGCATTGAAAAGGTGCAAACGGGAATGGGAAATCGTGATCGCTTCGCTGTAGCCGCTATTTCGTTACAACCGCCTTTGTTATAACCGGTCTCGACAGTACAGCCAAGCCCCCTATTTCCACGACCCTGCAGTATGTGCGCAGCAAAGCACCTCCTGAAGCTGCATGCTCACCGTGCCTGTGCATTTGACAGAGTCGTGGTACTTGGCATGCCCCTCCGACTTGTGTGTTTACCGCGTCCGCAAAGGGGACACTTTACGACGCCGTGGGGCTTTCGCCCCCAGCATCCGGTTGCACGGCACCGAAGGTGGGTACAGTGGATGGCCGCTTTCGGCAGGTCGCTCTGCAGCGCAACGTCCCAACTCCTAGCCTTGGGGGCTAGGAGTTGGGACGCCACGACGACGGCGACACTAACGTTCGCTCGTCGTTATTACCGGCGTTCCTACGACCGACCACTGCGACCGTGATGTCCGACGGCGTTACACTCTGGCTCCCGTGATGCAATTCTTTTGCCATTTCGGGGCCGCCTTCGATGCGCGGACATGTTGGGCACTGTGGCGGAACTGCATTCGGGTTACCCTTTCCTTTGTTTTCACGTTTGAGCCGTGTCACCTGGCGGAATTCATTGACTTTCCATTCTTCCAGGGAACTTTTAATTGCAACTTAATTGACCCATTTAATTTCCGGCATGGTGAAGCCCATCTCCTAATGCATTAGTCTTTTGACTGAAAAAGACGCATTTAAGAAAACCTTAACGGGCTGTGTTTAGAAAGCCGGCAAAGAAAAATATGCCAGATAGGTGTTTTCTAAGTTGGATTGAAGTGGATCTGTGTGCATGTGCATGTTTGTGTGTGTATGCATGCCTGTTCTTTATTTCTCAGTGCTAATTTGGGATGTTCTACATTGCATGTTTCTTATATGTACTCAAACACTTGATATTTTGCAAGATGTTAATGATTTCGATGATGTCCATTTTTATTGCGTGCTATTAGGACTATGTCATGATCTAATCTGTTCATATGTGCCGTCAGTTTTACGTTTGTTTCTTTTCTTTATTCTTTTTCATTTTCCACCAATATCTTATTTGAAAACAGCTAACTGCTGCTGCGGACCTGCATACAAGTGTTCCATACTAGAGCATGTCGCATATTTATTTCACTTGATTTTGTCAAGTCAGCTTGATTCTAAACCTTATAAATGAACAAATCTCCATCATTACCAAAAAAATGACCGCATCTCCACATGGTGAATGATGCTGATTGGGGCGAAGCTCTGGTGGTGCTGATGATACTGATTTTGTCCATAGGTAGTGCTGATGGTGCTGATTTCTTTTATCGCCCACACAAACGACATTTAACGAGATGTCTTTTCATTCGTTTTCATCCATGTCAGAAAGAGAATGTGTGGTATGGAAAGTGGTTATATACGCACTTGAGCATTTGACCGCAGCGCCCTCTCGTCTATAAACATTGAACCAATGCATGCAAAGTTTAACACGATTATATACGCATCTGACCGCAGCGCCCTCTCCTGTATAGACGTTGAGCGGCTACATGCAACGTTTCATCCATGACATCCCCAGCTCTTGAGTTACTATCACATCTCAGAGCCCCCTACTCGTCCCGCTGTCGTGGCAGAGTGGTTAAGGTGATGGACTAGAAATCCATTGGCGTCTCCCCGCACAGGTTTGAATCCTGTCAACTGCGCTAACATTTTTTCTTTTTTAAGAAGGCAGATGGGATGGCAATCGATGTGAGCACGGACGCCGGACGGACGGACAAGGCTAGACCCTAAGGAGCTTCGCCCCTAAAAATTAAGTTTATCTTCGGTGTTCCCGCGGCGTTCCACCACGCTAGTGCAAACACAGCAGGTCAACCGCTCGTCCGACATACCGGGAGGACCAAAGAAGGACGGTGCACTCACCAGGCCGACGTAGACGGACACAAAGAAGAAGTGGATGGCCCCGACCACGTGGGAGATGATGCAAAGGCTGTTGTACACGAGCCACGGAATCAGAAGGTAACGGTTATCCTGCAAGGGAACAGCAGCGCAAACTCAGAAATGCCAGTCAAAGCAGCGGCACACAAAACAACCACAGAGCCGACTCGACTGCATTCGCCCGCCCGCACCCTGTTGCCACCACCGTTCGAGCTAATGAGATGAAGTCGACGCGGAGGCTCCAAACAGAATCTAAAGGAAGCAAAGGCTTAAGAGCCTCGTCCCTATAGACCACAGCCCACACACACCAGTCATGGGTGGCGGAGCAGGGCGTGTACACAGACCCCGCACCAGCACTGCCGCGACTATTGTGAAAAGAATACATAACAGCAAAAAACAGGAACCTCTCCCAGATGACCAAGGTCGCGAGTGCCAAGCCACGGCTGGCATACGCCACATGCTCTGGGGATGCCCTTAGAAAAACACGCAAAGAAAAAAAAAAATATTTTTTTTCTAAAAGGGCATAGATGGGACATGTATATTTTAAAATAATTTTCCACGAAAAGAAAACATTTTTTGGCGAATAATTACATTGTTAGATGCAATTTAGGTGCAGAAGGTTGAAGTCGCAGTCCGCTAAGCCCCGCACTAAGCTTATACGGTGCTTACGTTTCTCATTGTTATTTTCATTATTCTTGAAGCATGGACTAGGCCTCAAAGAGATTCATTCGTGCTCCCGTTAATCTTTCCGTGTCTTTTTCCAGCACATACGTGCAGGCTCCTGTTGAGCACCGTTCCTTCGGTTCCACTAGATTCATTTCCTGTACAGTTATGCCACCAGGTCCCACACTGCAGAATGTGCCTTCAGAACACCTGTCTGGTGTTCTGAAACATTTAGCTTCAGTGCTTTTACGAGACGGATAGGAAATGCCGAAAAGACGGGCGGGCTGTGGTGCAGTGGTTCAAGGCCAACCCACAAAATCGACTTCTGCCGGAAAGAAAACCGGTTCCCAGTTTCCCTTTTTATTCCATTCCCTCTCGCACTCTTCTCTCCTTCTCTTCCCATATGAGCGGGTCTCTGAGCTACTCCCTGGAAGGAGGAAGGTCTCAAAAATATACAAAAGAGTCAGACAAAGAGGACGGACAGGACAAACATCTTTCGACTTTCAACACATAGAGGTCTCCCTCTGTCTTGAGTGGAAAGGAAGGAATTGAGGGAAGGCTTTCTCCTTTTTGCTCGTCGGCCTTTAAAGAGATACAGAACCAAAATGTCGAGCTCACAAAACAAGGCTGCAGCGATAGGCAGGATGCTGCAGAACCCAAAAATGTCGCTCATACAGCGATATCTCTAACGGATCACCGCATTTTTGGAAAAGAAGTGCGCGATTGAACACGGCCGACGAGAGAAGTCGCGTCATGATTCTCGTTCCCTCTCCTTCTCACAACGTCCCGTCAAGCCAGTGAACCGAAGCGAAGAGGAGAGAAGTAAGGCCGCTTCCCTTTGTTCTCAACTGTTCCTCCAACAAGAGAACCTTGACGTCGTGGCTCTCGCTTGATCACGCCTTTCTTTTCCAAATCTACGGCCATCCATTTGAGATATAGACGTACAAGTGATGTTTCGGAGTTCGTAGCGTCCAGCTCAAAGCTTCCGCAGCCTTATCTTGCGAAATCCAAATTTCGGTTCAGTGTCTCTCTAACATGCCCATAACGATGATTGGGAGACACAGGTCCCGGCACTGCGAAAGACTTTTGACGGCTTCTTAGCAGTTATTTAAGTCGATCCGTACGATTCATACATCTGCATATTCTCAATTATTTCCTATTTGGAGACCATTGTAAGACGATAAATATGCTCCAGGATGTAACAGAGTAAGCACATTAACGCAGTTCGGCATAAATAATGCAGCATTTAGCTGCATGCAATAATGCAGCTGAACTGCATTTAGCTGCATTTAATAATAATGGCATTCCTCGGGATTGATCAGCGCCACGGGCCACGTCCTGCTGTCAATATCTCTGCAAGGCCCCGTGTGCCCTAAAGAGCTCAAGTTGGTCTAACCAAACGAAATGTGTCCTCAACTTGAGTTTCCCCGATGATTCCACCATTGCTTCCACCAAAGTCCCAAATGTTTCTAAAGGGCATTGCACCCAAAATGCCAAACAGTTATAAAGGACATTGCCTCTAGAATGTTGAATGTTTACAAAGGACATTGACCCCGATATGCCAAATGTTTATGAAGGACATTGCTCCCAAAGTGACTAATGTTCACGGAAAAAATTACCCCCAAAATGCCCATGTTTTGGAAGGACATTGCCCCCAAAATACCCCAACGTTTATGAACGACATTGCACCCAAAATGGTGAATGTTTATGAAGGGTATTGCCCTCCAAAATGCCAAATGTATATAAAGGACATTGCCCCCAAAATGGCAATTGTTCGAGAAGACCAAAGCGGTCTACGTTACAAAACTCACGTCACTGGCAGCCTTGACGAGAAGAATGCAGGCGACGATCTCGACCACGCAGTCCACCATCCCGGTAACAAACAGTGTTGGCAGCCCTGCACAGGAAAGCCCGGCCAGATTTAGATGTAGTGGTTGTACACTTCGTATCAGGCCCCAGCTTGCGCAACCAAACCTCCTGGACGGATGGAGAGATGTTAACAGCTGCACTCTTTATAACAGGCTGTTGCATGCGCCACCTAGTTTAAAAACCAAAAGACACAATTCCTCCCCCAGCTCCTCTAAGCCAATTTCTTTCTCCTCTGCAGTTTTGTTAACTATCACCAGGCGGCGTGGGATATGACCAGGATAACCTTTAGGGGATTAAGCAAATAAATGAAAGATGTTTACAACTTCCTGAAACATTGATTTAGAGCACAGCTCTTGAGGAGGAAAAGAGGAGGGTACTGAGGGAGGTATGGCCCTTCTCCTCATCCGTACCCTCTTTTCCTCCCCTCCTCCTTCTTTCATGCGTGAAACGCGCGTCGTCATGCGACGTTTCGGTGCGGTGCCGAAATGTCACGTGACGTTTTGGCACGGTGACATTTCAGCACAGCGCATTATGGGATGTTCCCCATAATGCACCGCGCCGCAACATCGTGTGACCTTTCAGCACGGTGCATTATGGGACATTCCCCATAATGCACTGCGCGGTTACGCTGACGTCGACGCCGCTTAAGCCGGAAATGGGCGCCTAAGAGCTGCGCTATAAAAGAAATAGAGAAATTGACAACACTTTAGGCAAGGGTGTTGTCAATTTTCCTCTAACCAAACCCAGTTGGCATTACCCCCATGCCAGACCTGCTGGGGGACAAGGTTGAGACTTCAAACTGGAACCACATGGAAGGGAGTCCCAATTCCCCTCCATCCCAATTGTCCCCAGTGCAGCACAAACTCAGCCAAGGTGGCCAAACCATCTCACTGGCTGCATTTAGGGACATATTGACACAGTCATGAGAAGCCCATATTAAGGCATGATGTCGATCAGGAAGAGAGCATGATGCACCTCTTAGATTCTGAAGCAGTTCAGTGAAAAATAACATACATAATGGTTTGAATGAATGATTCTGCAATAATCAACTTCACCGATCCAAACAAGTGTTTATGCTCAAAAGCATCCTCGGTCCGTCACCATGAACCGCCTTAACCGCAACACCAAGCACGAAATGTGAACCTGGCACACACACAGGCAAGCAGCTGGTGCACATATAAGGATCTGATCACAGCTCATAAAGTGTGCAGACTTCTGCATTAGCTGGCTAGTTCTGTCTGTCATAACCCTGAAAGCACAAGCTCAAACAAAATCATGACAACATGACAATGAGCAAAACAACCAGTGTGGCTTCCCGAACCCGAAAGGCCGGAGTGTGACACTTATAAATAGGGCTCCATGTTTTTGGGGTTCATTTTTCTCCAAATTCGGGGGTATTCTATTATATCCCATAGACTGGGCCACAGATCTACCGACGATTCACGGTTTTCCCCGTTTTCCAGGTTGGCAGACACCTTGATCGTTATCCTGCACTCTTGCACCAAGAGGAAGGCAAGCTGCTCTCGGTTCTTTCGCAAGGCTCCCCGACAATGACTCTCAGTGTAGTTTCGAAAACAGTCCTCACACTCTGACCTGAATAGCACAAAGACATTACAATGATTCATAGTGGCAAGATAACTGACTTGATTCTCTAGCCACAATCCTCCGAGGTCAATGATTCCTGTGACCTGGGACTGGCAGGGTGCTTGAATCCAGGTAAAAGTACACCCGCAACGAACGTCGAAGAGGGGTTGCGACAAGAATGGCCCTGGCCTACAGCAAACATTTCGAGTAAACAGTGCTTCTCGATTTTAAGCGATTTTGAATATTTGTCCCTGGCGAACGTTTATCGGCGCTTTTCGTTTAAAAACGAAAAACCAACAGAAGTCAAAATTGAGGCTTTTAACTGTTAAACCAGGGTGTCTAGCAAATTATTATTTTGAAATTCCCTGACTTTTCCAGGTTTTCCCTGAGAATTTCGGGTGAAATTCCGTGACCACTGTAGAGGCGGTTAAATATATAAGACCATTACAAACAACACAAGGCATTGAGCATTGAGCACTGTGAAGATCATTTTGCACATGCTTAATCCAACTTGCATATTCTGAAATATTCGGGTTTGTCCAGTCCGAATTAAACGAGCACTTTCTTGCCGCCGACATCGTCAGCGAAGAGGCCACTCCCGGACACACTATGAAAACACGATGCTCAACCGCAAACGTCAATAACCGAATGGCAGCATGGCCACATGGCCACCAGATGCACACTTTCGGCTTAAGGCTTGGATTAAATTGGCGTCTGCGACTTTGCCATTTGTTACTAAATCTAGTAGCTCTAACTGAATCTAGCCTAGTGTCGCACCCTCAATCAAATTCAGTCCAATCCAAGGCTTGGACTGGATTTGTCGGCTCTTCCCTTTGCATCAAGTAGCATACTCTACAACAGATGAGCAGAGCCCGCTCAACTCTAAGCAGAATTTATCGCCTATTTTTCTGCCCCCAAGTCGTCAAGTCTTTGCTCAGGGAACTCCATGGCGCTTTCCACCTCATTTTACCTGACAGGGCTCGCTTTTTGAGAATATCCCCGACGATTCCCTGATTTTTCCCGGTAAATAAAATTTCCCTGACGATTCCCGGTTCTCCTGGTCGCTAGACATCCTGGCTAAACCAACGAAGGGCACATGGCAAGCCCAAGCAAAGGACCGAGGACTAGTTTCGACCACCCTGGGGACATTCTGACCCACAACTGAAACCTCGGTTACACAACGTCTCCGTCGAATCGAGGGCTCCTCTGGCGGAGATTCGGACCCGCCGCCTGGGCATCCCTAGGCTGGCATTTTGCCCCGGAGCCCCTAATCCAGCCACCGAAAAGTCCATAGCCTACTTGTAAATAGCATTCTGCGTTTTCAACACATACTGGCAAACCCCGAGCCGGTTTTATCGTATTCGAGGAAAACCGAAAAACCTTGAATCTTAGCTGTCCTTGAACAAGGGAACTCCAAGATTCACGCAAAAGAAATCTCTATCTACAGCTCTATTTTTCGACGACCCAGAACACTGCCCCCAGTGAACTATCTGCGAGGCTGCATCTTTCTTCAGAGCCCTACCCTTTGTTTCTTTGTCTTATCGGTCTCATTTCGTCTCCTCTTCCGCCCAGCTGACAAGCGGGAGAAGAAAACATAGCCCGAGCATATGTGGAAGAGTTTAATTTTCTGCAATTGAAATAAGTACAATGCTTGTCCTTCAAAACTTCAAACATCACTAACGTGGCAGATTAAAAGCTGACAAGGTGTTTTTGCTTCGAGCCATCAAGTCCGCTGATGAGTTTGCTGCACTCTTCGTACATGAAGTGCATCAACCAAACATAGAAATGTGTAAATAGTAAGGATAGTTAAAAGCTAAGCTTGCTGAAGATTGTTCACGGTTGGGATACTGTATGTGCGACAGAGGTACAAGTTAAAAAGCGCAGCGCCGAAGGAAGGTCTGCATTCTTTTTTTGCTGTGCTGGTCACAATGAATATTTCCATTCAGCTTGATGGGAAGGAATATTTGGAATATTACATCAGCCAAAAGAAAGCGGCGTAGTTACCTCACGAAAAGAATAAAAAAGATACAAGTCAACTAGTACCAATATTGCATGTAGCCCCCAATAAAAAAACAAAAAAAAAACATGTAAAGCATAACTGCAATAATTAGTTTAAAAAGTGAAAGCCGTTTACAACTCCCTGTAACGCCGAATTAGAGCGCAGCTCTTGAGGAGGAGGAGGGAAGGGTACGGGGGGGGGGGGCAAGTGACCTCGGGGGGGGGGGGGGGGTAACGTGACGTCACTGATGGCGTCATCAATGATGATGACGATGCCGATGCGGATGCCGATGACGTCATCAGTGACGTCACTGATGACGTCATCAGGGATGATGACGATGACGATGCGGATGCCGATGACATCATCAGTGACGTCACTGATGACATCATCGGCATCCGCATCGTCATCGTCATCACGTGACCTCGGGGGTCACGTGACCTGGGGAGCCACGTCACTGATGACGTCATCGGCATCCGCATCGTCATCATCACGTGACCTGGGGGTCACGTGACCTCGGGCGGTTACGCCGACGGCGACGGCTGACGGCGACGCCGCTCAAGCCGGAAACGGGCGCCTAAGAGCTGCGCTCTAAAATAAGCTTGCTGGAGACTGTCCACTATTAAAAATAATAAATACATAAACAAGGATTTAGATCATGAGAAGTCAGCCTACCTTTGAAGTATGGTTACACTGGTTTAAACTGTAGATGAGCGATTTTTTCAGCACATTACACTGCACGACCATGACTTTGGCGCTTTTGCGTTTTCTTTGAAAGGGTAGTGGTGGGCATCAAATTTCTATTACGTATGTTAGCACCCCAACTGAGCAATTTTCACTACTATAGTAGATTCAATGACATTTCTTCAATACCGAGAGAGAAAAAAAAAAAAAGGCTATCATTTTTTTGTGATAACAGCGTCGCGGAGTGTACATCTGCTGACCTGGACTTTTTAAAGGGGCGGTGCAACAAATTTGAGATCGCAAGGACCCACAGCATGTTAATTTTATTTCGTTTACCTCGGCACGTGTAAAAGAAAACATTGATTACCCTCAGAATACCACGATTCCACCTTGCAACCACAAAGCAAAGTACTGACTATTTGCCGACCTGCAGCGGCATGTGGCGGCCATGGGAACAACAGCATAAGGTCGTCACATGTTTCACTATAGCGAATGAGGAAGTGGTGCATCTGTGCCATACCACCTAGAACACAAGGCCTGCGTGTTTCCTCCTCTAAATGTCATCACTAGTAGATCCCCTCAGTGCCCCCTAGCTTGCCCGGATGAGCACCATCGTCTGCTTCATCGTCTGCAACATCGTGTGCTCCATCGCCTGCTTCGGTGGTTTGTGTAGCAGATAATGAAACATCTCACGCTGAGTGTCTGTTGCTATAGCATACAATGAAGTTAGACGTTCACGTGGAGCATCAAATGCATGAGTGAAAATCCCTTACTGCTGTGCAAAGGGCTGCCAAGCTCTTCGCTGGATGCTGGCACTGGACGCCATTTTTGAGAGCACTGTTTATACTCCGTTCCTCTTAACCCTTTGCGGTCCACGGGTCGGGCGTGGCCCGACATTGGAGAAACATGTTTCCAGCCAGTTGTCGGACCTCGCCTGACACGCGACTCCCGCTCTCGTTTAAACTTATTTGTCCATTCTTTTGGGCTGGATTGGTGGCGCCATCTCTCAGCATGTTTCTTTAACACTTCGTTGTTTCTACAGTTTGAGTTTTTTCCCAATAGAGGGCTGAAGCGCTCGTGCGCGGCAGAGCCGTGGGTTGCTTCGAATTTCGCTGGCTGGAAAAAACATGGCAGCGTTTGCGCCATGCTCTTTTATGGGAACTCGCCACGTGATTTCGTGGAGTGATGACGATTTTAGCGAAGAGGACAATTATGTGCCTCCATCAGACAACGATGAAACATCCTCTGCTAACTGCAGTGACAGTAGCGACGAAGAGGTGAGTGTACCAGATAACAACAGTGGACCCTCGTCTCCACGCGCGCCGGCGTTGTCCTTGTGGACTACCTACACAGACAATCTCCCAGACTTCCCTGGTGTGGCGTTCACAGTTAGCGACCCTGGACCAGAGGTTGGATCATGAAATCTCGGCTCCAAGTTGAGTTTTTCCAGTTATTTTTTTTACGGATAAACTCATTGCAGAAATCGTGCAAGAAACGAACCGGCGTGCCCAAGAGAAAATTTCATCCATGGATTCGCTTGCTGAGCAATCTATATGGAAAAGTTTGGAAGAAACTTCTGTAGAAGAATTCAAGGCTTTCCTCGGTGTTGTCATGAACATGGCCCTCAATCCCAAGCCGGACATCAGAGTATTTCAGCCAAGAAATTTTGAAGAAGATGCCATTTTTTTTTCATTGTGTTCACTCGCACAAGATTTCTGCAGATATTTTGGATGCTGCACATCTCTCCACCTCCGCAAGGTCCCTCACACCAGCCGACACAAGGTAGCAAGGTGAGGAACATTGTGAACTACATCGACACAAAATGCCGTGAGCATTTCAGGCCCGACCCGAAGATTTCTGTCGATAAGAGTACAGTTGGCTTCAAGGGCAGGGTCTCATTCAAATGCTACAACCCGCAGAAACCAACAAAGTGGGGCCTCCGTGTCTATGTACTTGCCGAGTGTAAAAACAGGCTACGTGTCAGCATTCGAGCCCTACTACGATAGCACAACAACAGAGAGCCTCTGCCGGCCAGACCTCCCCTTCACGTGTCGGATCGCCCTGCACCTCCTCGACAAAGTGCAATGCACTTCACTCGAAAGCAGATACCACCACGATACAGACAGGTTTTACACGTCCCCACAACTGGCTGAGGAGTTGCTCTCTCAGGACGTTTTGCTCACTGGCACTGTCATGACCAACAGGAAGCACATGCCCCAGCAGCTAAAAAAGATCAAGAAGGGTGATGCGGCAGTGTATTGAAAGGGTGACTCATACATGGCCCTGGCTTGGCAAGATAAGAAACAAGCACACGGCCAAGTTGTGACACTGGACAAGCCAGTAGTCATTTGTGACTATGCAGAGAACACGGAAGCTGTTGATCGAGTCGGCCACTACTGCGCAAGTTACGGATTCTGCCGCAAGTCCCTCCAGTAGTGGAGGAAGCCCTTCTTCTGGATCCTTGAGGTTGCCATCGTCAATAGTTTCCTGCTAATGCAGATGCAACAGGCTGCTCAGGAAATGAAAGGGCAAAGACACCTCCAGTACCGCCGTAAGCTGATCGAACAGCTGGTCGGGGACTTGCGAGTGTGACCCAAGAAAAGAGGACGGGCATCACAATCCAACACTGAGGAGAGATTAGATGGAAGGCAGCGCTTCACATACAAGCTACAAAAACGTACCAGCAAAGACTGCGCAGTGTGCAGCGATCGGAAGACGAAAGCAGGCACGAAGGAAACAGTTTTCTACTGCAAGACTTGCACAAAAAACTCCAGTCTCTACCCCGGAGAATGCTTCGAAAAATATCACACTCTGTCAAAGTATCACTAGAAAGCACGGGAACAAAGAAGCACTGCGAAAATAAATATTTCTTGTTACCTCTGTCCGCTGCAGTAATTTTTCTTTCTTCTGGCTAATCATGCAGACTTGGACGTAGTTCAACTACTCTACTCAAACTACTGTAGTTTGACTACTTTTCCCAGTAACTTGGTAACTTTCAATTACAAATTTATTTGGGTAATTAGTAGTTTAACTTAACTACATTTTTCAGGTAACTTCTACTCAAGTTACTAACTACTTTCAAAATCTAGTGCTAATTTTGCTCACCACGAAAGTTTGAGCGCAGAAATAAAACGCCGGCAGATGAAGTGACATTTCCGAGCAAGGGGCCCCCTCACATTCCGTTCCCACAAGCGTCCTTGGGCCAAGGTGGCGACGAGCAGCGAAAACAGAACACCGGCGCGCACGAACGCAGGAACATATGCTTAACAAGCCTTGGTCGGGTATTGACCTAATCCGGTAATGCACACAGGCGCCGCACTTCCAGCTGCAACCGTGAAAGACGGGGACACTCCGAGGGTTGTTGTTGTTTTCATGTCTGCCTTTAGTGAGTTCTGACTCAAGCGGTTTGGGGGTCCCACGGGTAGGCGCCACTGGAATGACCTTGCAGCTGGGCTCCTGTTCCCATGGTCGCCTCGTCGTCAGCGCATACTCCCTTGCAAAGCCGGACATTCGCGCCCACAAACGCCGACACGGATAATCCGTTCACGGGAGCAACTTCCCGCTTCAAGCTAGAACTGTACGAGCGACGATGCTTGTTCACGTAATCCTTCGCGTCCTTCCGATACCGTAGAGGCCGGCAAAGATTGCGAGTCACCCTTGGGAAATCCTTTTGTTGGGCCCGGCGTCAGCCGCAAAGTATACTTCGTTTCATCTTTTGTTCAACCAAAATTATTTTTTCTTCAGTAGCGTACCACTAGCACCGCAACTAAACGCGCAGTCGTCCGGGTGATCTCATGTTCGTGGCCAAGACCTCAACCCTTGACGGTCAGCTGCACTCGCTCAGCGTACTCTCCGAACGTCGTGGGAATAAAGAGGGGCCAATCATAACAATCTGAACTTGCCGAAGAAAGTAGAAAAAAGGAGGAGAGTTCTTTATCATTTTTTTTATAAAAGACCCTCTAGCCGAGGCAAACCTCACATGTTTCGTCATGGACACCGAAGATGCTGACACTCGCTTTCTCTGACCCTGCACAGCTTGTTTCTGAAATTCAGCGCTGCCGTTCCATCCAGCGCGTCGGTGGAACGTCTTTTTAGCTTGGCTGGGAACATCTCTAGGAGGAAAATGGGAAAACTCTCCGATAAGGACTTTGAAAGTCAATTGCTTCGGCGAGCGATTAAACTATTTTGGTGAAAACGCAAGCCATAAAATGACTGCATTTATTTTAGGCTCGCGGGGTTTTCACTGATCAAAACTGCTGTTCATTTTGCTACCACAAAACTACAAAAAGTAACTTCGAAAGTAACTTCAAAGTAACTCGCTACTTTTTACAGTAGTTAGTAGTTTACTCAATTACAATTACGAATGCGTAATTTCTACTCTACTCCAATTACTTTTGGCGTCAATACTCAGTAACTTAACTTAACTACCTTTTTTGAGTAATTTGTACATGTCTGGCGCTAATGCACGCAAAATAATACCTGCCCGGAACC
>JAZHYW010067025.1:0-11527 GCA_037355805.1 Ixodes ricinus
CATTTTGTCGTTTACCCTGAGACTGGGGGTTTTTTAGAAGAGCAAAAGTGACAGAAAAACAGACAGGTCTCCAAACTCAGCTACTAGTTTATTTCAACAACCTCCTCTTATATAGTCCGTTCTCGTCGTCACCAACCAATCACAAACGACCTTGTCCTTTGCACCGAGACTTTACAAGTTCCACACTATCACAAAAATAAGCGGCCACTTCCAACGTTTCCAAGTGAAATTTGCTCTTCTAAATTTTTGCTCTTCTAAAAAACCCCCCAGTCTCAGGGTAAACGACAAAATGGTTGACTTCCACCAGCTAGCCTGTACTATGACTCTTTTTTCGTTACATGAAAGTTGTCGTAACTTTGAAAGCTACCATAGCTTGCTCATGTAAGAGTTGGTTCACACTCTTGCAACTGCTTAGAACCGTAGTGGCTGACCAGTCACACAGTCACAAGAGATTTAAAACCGGTTTCAAGCCTTTCCTGTCGTGAGCCTTGTGACGCCCTCCGCTGTAGACACCAATTGTAAACAATGAATAAACCTCTTGCGGTTTTACTTAATTTGCACCGTGTCGGATGTTGTAAGTTAATTTTACTTCACACTTGTGTGGGGCAAGAGCCCGAAACTAGCACGGCTGCAAATAAAGCAGAGATTTGAAAACTCATGTCGGATTCGAAATCACGCCCAACAATCCTAGACAGGGGGCAGACGTTTGACAGTATCTGTTCGGATGAGCAGCTGTGTTTTCCCTTCATTAATCTAGACAGTTTGAATGAATGTAGCTTCTTCCTTTGTACATAACATGTGGCAATGAGCATAAACAACAGGGGAGGCACCCAGCATTAACATCAGAAGAATGAAAACATGTTAGAGAGCAGCTGAGCTTCAATTTTGCTTGCTGGCTAACGAGATCGTGAACGACGACATGAAGAGTGCAGTCTTCTGCCGCGCATGAACCCCCCCCCGTCTACGCCCCTCTTTCAATCCTTTTTTTCCCCTTCGCTTTTGAAGAATCTTTAGAGGTGTTAACAAAAAAGAAGCTTAGGGCCTAACTACACTGGTAACTGGTCACAGGTTCATGCTCAGCAAGTGCCGCCGGCGAGTCTCTGCACGACTAAATTGCTGAGCTGTGTCCTATCGCTCAACACTGCGAGTAGACATCATCTCCGTGTAGGAAGTTTTGCGACCGGTTAGTTTGTGGGGTATGCGAGGAAGCCATTCAGCGACACCTTCTCGCCACGCCAGTGCGCCACAAGCCGCAAACGAGAAGCCTCAGACTTCCGGGCACAAGAAATGGCAGAGGTTCGCCACATTAACAAACACGACCCACACAAGGCATCAAAGGGTTCATCGATGCCAAGCAATAACCCTTGTGCGCAGGGAAGACATCTCCGAGTACAGCTAGAAAATGTTTGCATTCAAATATGGCGCACGACGCAAGTAGCTATACTTTCGGACATGCCATTTCTTTGGCGGAAAGGACACATCATTAAAAGATTAAAACAGCGCAAGGGCACGGACAAAGAACAAAAGGTAGACGAACAAGGCGCTGACTTACAGCTGAAAGTTTATTCGTTCTAACAGCGAGTATAAATACTGGCATTGTCATCGTATAATACAGTATAAATACTGTATTATACTCGCTGTTAGAACGAATAAACTTCAGTTGCTAAGTCAGCGCCTTGTTCGTCTACCTTCTTGTTCTTGTCCGTGTTCTTTGCGCTGTTTTAATATTTAATCATGAAATACCAACTAGCCCAAACTTGCATACTTTGGACACATCATACATGCATGCCGTCAGCAGTTCGCCAAATTCAAGCACCAAACTCCGAAGCGGGATCCAGTCATCGTCTAGACTAAGACATGTCAAAGGCAGAGCTTTAGCTTCATTGAACCCGGGGCAGACATTGTTGAAGTTCAACAAAATGAAATTCCCATCTCCGCATGGAAGTTGACACTATAACTGCTTGGTCCGTAATTGTTCTAAAGAGAATGTGTCATCTTGGGACGGCAGCATAGACGTAAAACCGCTTTCCGGACGTATTCACAACGCAAGTTGGTGGTTCTGCAGGAAGTGTCAATTTTTCCATGCGGTTGAAGGGAAAGGAGCGTGAGCCACCGTAGCTGATAAGAAAAGACTTCCGCAATTGAGTACCACTGCTCTACGGCAACTTTACATACCTGCATAAGAAGATGTCACTCTTTCGTCAAGAAATCTATGATGTGCAAATGAAGCTTTTGAGCACCATTTTGACTGCTTGAATATAAAGGTGGAAGCCTGCTTGAGAGGAACCGGTTCAAAGTGTTCAATAAGCTACCTGATGCGTCGAAACAGTAGACCGTTCCGGAAATATGTGGTGCCCCCAGCGTCTGTTTTATGCATTGCGACGTTCAGATGTACGGCACGATAAATTATTTAAGAAGCGAATACGAAGTTGAGGTTGGTTTAACAGTTCGCGATTTCGGAACGCGTACAAGGCAGAAGAAAGCAAAACAGAGGGTGTGATGACCTTTTCTTACCGCTTTTTACCGCTCACTTTTTTTTCTGAGCTTTTAATGATAATAAAAAGTGAATCACGCTACTACCACGATATACGAAGCGTTTTCACAGTTACGTGATTTTCGGTCACTTTCTCCTCCTCAGTTTCGGTTTCGATTTCGAGCATTAAAAATATACGTGACGCTGTAGAAAAATATTGATGGGGTAGTCTTCTAACACCATAAAAAAATCGCCAGACAAAAAATTAAAAAAAATTCTGGGGTGTCAGTATATCTTTAAGAATGTCAGGTTGCACGACAAAGCATATGTCAGGCCGTAGGTTGAATCATAGCCTCCTCTATACTCACAAAGCCTGCCAGTTCGACGACGGAGCCATAGAGTGACCGCGGTCGCAGATTCGGAGCGCGAGGATCTGGTAGCCCAGAGCATCAAAGAGCCATTTCTCGGAGAACCTGGACGTCAGTGCACAGCTTTTGCAGCGGAGAGGACCCGAAACACACTTGTTTGCTCGGGAGAAGCGTGTTTCGGCGTATCGCCGCAGCGGCGCGACGTGGCTCTCCATGCCATGCTTAGCGGTAGTGTCTGGAAATTAAAGTCCGAACTCACCACCGAGGTGCTTGCGAAGGTTGGAAGAGGACCTCCCGGATGCGTATACTTTTTGCAGTGTTCGCAGCGAGCACTGAAGTTATCGCCTCTATATTCAACAAGGTCAAAGTGCCCGTCATAGCCAGACCACGATAACACGTGCAGTTCGTCACTCACGAGAACATCTCGTATGACTGATAACGGTTGATTACCATCCAACTATTTTCCCACTTTCTTGTGACGTTCTCTCTCCCTTCCTCTTGCTTTGAAAGGAACACTGACAGGGCATTTACGCTCTCTGAGGTTTTTAGTTGTACCTGACATATGAGAGCCAAACTACCCAGAACGGAATTTGCGGCTCGAAATTTGGTTTCTTTCCGCCCGAAAGCCGCCGATCGAGAACTGGCCGGTTTGAGTCGCGCTCACTCTCTTCTCCGTGGTCACGTGCCGTTTTCTAAGGTTTAGACACAACCACCAAATTTAATTAAAGTCGTGGGTCATTGAAGCACACACTCAGTATTAAAAAATAGAAAAACATACGAAACCCATTTTTCGTGGCTTCCAAAAAACTGCAGATACGTTGATTGAAAAAAAAAAACGTTCGAGGTACGCTAAAGCAGCAACTCAAGCTTCATTTCTGATATTTAGAAAACTATGCAGCCCTCTTCAGTATCATATAGGAAGACCCCATGTCAAATATTACGATCTAATTCCGTCTATATATTTATTAAACTGGCCAGCAAACTTTCAAACGAGCCAAGTCGCCGAAATCTGCCAACTCTAGCGTGCGACGTGAGGCGCAATCGTCAGCGCAGTCAATGCGGCGGGGTTGGAGCGGCCAACGTTGAACCACTACGCCAAAGGCATGACTACGTCATTCTCACGTTTTGGTTGTTTTTACTTCTCAGAGCGAAATTGAACGATGACGTCATGAGTTTCTCCTCCCGGTGTTGGCTCTACGGCGTCCACGTGATCACCGTAACGCGGATGCGCTAGTTTGCGCTGCCCTGCGCGTTTATCGCATGTCCGGTTTCTCCGCTCCTCCCTCTCCTCTTTCGTGTTCTCCCCTTCCCCCTCTCCCCCGGGCCATCACCATCCACGCCATGCGAAGCGACCTGCCCGCGTCGCGTATCCTGTACCTCGCCCCTGCGAACGTCACAAGACCACGTGGTTCGACGTGACGTGGCCATGACTCTGAGGACACGAGACCAATGTTGCCTGACGCAACCGAAGTTTCGGTTTCGGTATCAGCTGATGTTTAAATTAAGATTACACAAATAATATTCAACATTTCGCGAATCCGAAGACGTAGAGCTGTTGAGTAGTACTTTGTGAAATGGAATCACATGCAAGCCTAAATTTTTCGGAATTGAGCGGAGTTGCCCTTTAAGCACTTCTTATGAGTTGTGAATGCGAAAGCGTGCAAGCCACTCGTCCGCTCCCTTTTTCGTCTGCTGCGTACTTTTCGTTGCCGGTCAGCGCGTGTGCTCCCTGCACGCTGACCTAGGGCGCTCCGTGTTAACGGCGCGCTGATGGACACGCAGCGCCATGGGGTGAGCAGTTGTGGAACTGACCAGCGCAGCGGCCAACGTGAGCCCCGTCGACGCGCGCCAAGCCAATGGAACCGAAGGCGAAATTCATCAGCTTTACTTCGCTCCTTTGGGATCGGGGGAATCGGTGGCCGACAGGGCTAAAGCGCCACCCAGCTCGACGCGCGTGGAGCGAAAGCTCGCGCTGCAGAACCCATGGATCCTGGGTTCGAGCCCCACCCCTGCCCGTTTCGATCTGGATGAGCATCGTACCGGCGTGCGGTCGTGTATCACTACTGCGTGGTGCACGTTAAAGGCAACTCCGCTCAATTCCGAAAAATTTAGGCTTACATGTGATTCCATTTCACAAAGTACTACTCAACAGCTCTACGTCTTCGGATTCGCGAAATGTTGAATATTATTTGTGTAATCTTAATTTAAACATCAGCCGATACCGAAACCGAAACTTCGGTTGCGTCAGGCAACATTGGTCCCGTGTCCTCAGAGTCATGGCCACGTCACGTCGAACCACGTGGTCTTGTGACGTTCGCAGGCGCGAGGTACAGGACACGCGACGCGCGGCAGGTCGCTTCGCATGGCGTGGACGGTGATGGCCCGGGGGAGAGGGGAAGGGGAGAACACGAAAGAGGAGAGAGGGGAGCGGAGAAACCGGACTTGCGATAAACGCGCAGGGCAGCGCAAACTAGCGCATCCGCGTTACGGTGATCACGTGGACGCCGTAGAGCCAACACCGGGAGGAGAAACTCATGACGTCATCGTTCAATTTCGCTCCGAGAAGTAAAAACAACCAAAACGTGAGAATGACGTAGTCAGCGCCTTTGGCGTAGTGGTTCAACGTTGGCCGCTCCAACCCCGTCGCATTGACTGCGCTGACGATTGCGCCTCACGTCGCACGCTAGAGTTGGCAGATTTCGGCGACTTGGCTCGTTTGAAAGTTTGCTGGCCAGTTTATTAAATATATAGACGGAATTAGATCGTAATATTTGACATGGGGTCTTCCTATATGATACTGAAGAGGGCTGCATAGTTTTCTAAATATCAAAAATGAAGCGGAGTTGCCCTTTAAAGACCCGCAGGCTAGCGGTTATACCGCACTGGCTAAATTGCTCATCTACAGCGAGTGACTCGTCGTAACTTTAAATGGCAGACCAACTCATGCTGTATAAATATCCACACAACCCCACTATTATTATTCCTTTGGGATCGGGGAAACTAGGTGCCGTTTTCGCGCTTCAAACTGATGACGTCAGCTCGCTCCATAGGATAGTTAATGCTTTCGCATTAAAAGTCGCGCAGAGAACCGGAAACATTCTGTGCGTTCACTGCGTATCGTGGGTTCTCGAGATTCGTAATGGCGTCGTATCGCGTATCGTGGGTCTCGCGGGCTGGACGGCGATGACAGCGGACGACGGACGTGGGACCTCTACTTCAGAACTTTCGTTCGCGGTACCGACGAATCTCTTCCTTCGAAAGAGAAATTATGGACCGATCAAAAGAATTGGTATTCATCTTGTACGACATGCCCGACCACCAATCCGATTTGCACAAAGACGTCGCAGAGCCGTTGCCCCTTCTCGTGGCTGAAGACATCGCTCGTGCAAACGTCAAGCACGAAGTGCGTATTTCGAGTTGAATATGCACGCGTACGATTTCATTACTAGGTGCAAATGTGGCCAATGCGTCGTGCTGCCTGACTTCGAGGCGGGAGTGCCCTTGCTGGAGGGAAATCGGCCGCAAACTTTCCGACCAACCGTAGACCGACTGCATTACCACGAAGAGTTCTCCCAGTAGCTCAGTGAAAAGATGTCCGCTTCACACGCAGGGGCCCAGGTTCAATCCCAAATGTAACGTACCATGTTTGTTTGTTTTGTTTTTTGTTGTTTTTTTGTTTTTTACAGCGGAGCTGTTAAGCGCTAGTTTCCCCAGGATCGTGTCCCCCGCAAAGAAATGAAGACACCGAACTCTGGACACCTACCGCCATCTATGAGCGACGGCGGCAAGCCACGTATCTGGTTGCCGCCGTCGCTCATAGATGGCGGCAGCTCTTCTCCACTCTGGCTTGCCGACTTGATGTCGGCCATTACTTTCCATTGTACAACTCCGCTGGTCTTCCTTCTTCACCAGAGTGGAAAGGCTGAAAAAAACAATTTTCGAACATTTTGCGATATTTACATAGTATCTTTTTTTACAATTATCACTGAAAAAACAAATGTTGTGGACGATACGTCGCTGAACTTAATGGTATGGGATTCCCTTTTTGACACCTGCAAACTCAATGTAGTGACTTTCCACAAAATGCAAGGAGCATATGAATTGGGTAGCGTCCGCTTTCCGAGGTGCCCGTAACTGTTCTACAGGAATTGCAGCCAGCCATTGGTCCCAATCCCGTTGATGTTTCGGAAATTTGTGCAGACTCTGCCGCACAATGCCACTTTCAAATGCAGGACATGTGAGGCAGCTCTTCACGCAACATCTTGGGGGTATTCTTTTCGGAGCCAATCACGGGAATTCACAATGGGCCCTCACTACTCCTTTCTGACTCTTCAATGTACAAACCAACTCATCTTGAAGCAGTGGCGTCACGAGGGTCAGCGGCACCCAGAGCGGTAGCCCGCCGCGACCCCCCCCCCGCTCTCGTGGCCCGCCGCGACACCCCCCTGATCGCTGCACCCAGGGCGGTCCGCCCCCCCCCCCCCCCCCTTGTGATGTCACTGTCTTGAAGTACAGAACAGCGAGCGGAACTAACATAACTGCAAAGCAATCGCGCGGCGAACACTGTCTTGAAGTACAGAACAGCGAGCGGAACTAACATAACTGCAAAGCAATCTCACGGCGAACACTGTCTTGAAGTACAGAACAGCGAGCGGAACTAACATAACTGCAAAGCAATCTCACGGCGAACACTGTCTTGAAGTACAGAACAGCGAGCGGAACTAACATAACTGCAAAGCAATCTCACGGCGAACACTGTCTTGAAGTACAGAACAGCGAGCGGAACTCAACATAATCCGCAAAGCAATCTCACGGCGAACACTGTCTTGAAGTACAGAACAGCGAGCGGAACTAAACATAACTGCGAAAGCAATCTCACGGCGAACGATTCCCGCAACACATTTCGTCTTGCTGCGCTCGGCAAAAAACAAGAAAAAAAGACGCACGGTTGGGTGTAGCCACGTGACTTCCGGCTCTCTCTCATCCTCTATTTTTCTCCAATCTTTCGAGCAGTTGCTTTTTTTTTTTTTTTTTGCTTTATTAAAAAGATATGTGACTCTGTAGCAAAAAATGAAATTGGGTGGTCTTCCGACACCATAATAAATCGCCTGGCAAAAAATGAAAAAAGAAGAACATTTTTGAAGGTTTCAGGGCGTTTTTAATAGAGCTTTCTTTATTTCCCTGTCTCAGCTGACAGGAGAGGGAGATAGCGGATGAACAGACGGGTCAATCACAATGTATAGGGAGGGGAGTAGAGGCTAAACCAGTTGGAACTGAATAAAGTAGAAAAGGCCGTTAGTATCAAACAATGTAAAGAAAGGAGTGAACAAAAAGTCGGGGCTCTAATCCACGCTGTGAAGCTCGTTGGCTAGTGAAGCTGTGGAATCACCTGCAACGATTGCCCACTGCACTATACCAAATGATTGACGATAGAAAAGTAAAGGCACTGTATCAAAACCTTTTATATACAGGGTGTTTCACGTAATAGTGAAAAAATTCCGAAAATTAGTGTATTCGAGGTAAAAGGATAATTTTTCTCGGGCCCGTATTACTCGTGGTGGCGGACGTCAAAGTTCTCTAATTAACTAAACATAGCTAATTAACTTTTTAGTTGGTGAAAATAGACATATGGTTCCAATTAGAAACCTGCTGAGCGTCATTGAAAACCCCTAAATCCGTCATTTTCACAGAGACGTTGAGCGCGTGAGAAGCGTAGTAGTGCACTAAAGTTACCACACGTGGAGCAGGTACAAAGATGACGGCTGCGGTAAGGCGCCCGCGCGATTTTTCCGTCTCTTATCTAGCCCCAGCCTTGTACCTGCTCCACGAGTGGTAACTTTAGCGCACTACTGCGCTTTTCACGCACTCAAATTCTTTCTGAAAATTACTGATTTAGCGGTTTTCGATGACGCTCAGCAAGTTTCTAATTGGAACCATATGTCTATTTTTACTAATTAAAAAGTTTATTAGTTATTTTATTTAATTAGCGAATAAGTAAGTATCGCGGATTTTCTGACGTCTGCCACAACGAGTAATGCGGTCCCGAGAAAAATTATCCTTTTACCTCGAATACACTAATTTTAGAAATATTCGTCACTCTTACGCGAAACACCCTGTACGAAAGGCTAGTAGCGTTACCCCCCCCCCCCCCCGTCGCAAGCTGCCGTCGCTGCGGCAGCTTGCGCAGCAGTAATCTCTACCGGGAAACGTATGCGGTGAGCGCTACGTGCTTGCATTAATTTCAGAAGCGCCTTATTATCAACAGACCTATTGCAATATTACCCAAGCATCAAGGAGAATGCAGGGATTGGTGTTCCACGCGCCGCACGGGCTGGCCCAATACCACCTAGAACACAAGGCCTGCGCATGACGTTTCGTTAGTAGATCCCCGACCCGCCCCAAGCGGCAAACACCCCGAAGCTTGACGAGAGTAGGGGCCCCGCGGAGCTCGGGCGAAACCCATCGCCCATGGCGAGCTCGGAGCCTCCGCTAGCAGACGAATTCTCCGCAACGCATAGGTTTTGCCTATTTCCGTGCGAAATGACCAATGAAAAAAAAAAAATTGTCACGGGTATTCGCTGCTTTGAATGTTAAAAACTAGGTGCCACCTCATAAGTGAACGACATTTTCTTTGCATGGGAAAGATGTTACAGCTTTCAGTCTGCAATTTCGGGGCTCTCCCGAAGAAAACACTCTGTCACAACTTATGTAAGCGAGACAAAACACGAATGTACCTTCGCACTGTTTCTTCAAAAAAGGGCAATGTACGAAAATTTTTGAACGTAACCACGTTTCAACTTTACTGTTCTTATCAATCAATTCGTTTCGTTGTTGCAGTTCCCATTTCTCATGAATGTCTTGCTTATAACCGTTTTGTCGAATAGGCAAATATGATGAAAAAGCAAAAGGCTATTTCGAACCACGTACGTTATTGCGATGTTAGTTTGCTCTGGAAGAAGTCGATTGTGCACATGCAAATCTGACGCTATTACTGAAATTAATAAAAGCGGAGTTACAAGAAAAGCAGACTTCTTGCGCGTCCAAAATAAAAGAAAACGAGGAGAGCGTCGTAGTGCAAATAAAGGTGATTTCGGTCACGCTATATGCGGTGCACAAAGCGCCAGGACGACTAACGTCTTCGTCGTCTTCTATCTATGAGCCGGCACCCGTTGGAGCGTCAGCAACTCCTTCCAATTTTCCAAGTCTACTTACTTTTTATCTTTGAGGAGCCGCTACGCCGTCGCGTTCTTTCTTCCTCCTGCTTTTATGTTTCGTTTTTGTTTCGTTTTTTCCTTTTTGTTTACTTGAGGCTCAACCCATCGCGTGTTTTGTTTTGCCTTGTTTGGCTTAGCTTTTGCTCTCTTTCCTTCACTTCGGGGCTTACTACCGCCAGTCCGTCTGCTACGCTGCGCCCGGACATCTTGAGGGCTGTCTGCAACTTTGTTGTTGTTATTTTCTTCCGCTGTCGTCTGCGATGACCTCCTATTTTCGCCTTGGATTGAGTTTATGTGCTTTTTGTTATTTATTAAATATATTAAAAGGGGCAAGCTCGTTACACGTTTATATTCGAACTTATTTGTCTACGCCGGAACGTCTGCTATGGGTCATCGTTGGTTGATCAACCGGTCGCCTTCGGGCATACACCAGCGCATACTTGGAGATGGCAGGCATGTCATGTGCTGCCTACCACTACAAACACAAGTTTTTGCGATGTGTTAGAAAATCATTCTTCCGTTTCCCGAAGACCGAACAAACGTGAGTAATTAAGTTGCTGCAGCATTTAAATTAAACTAAAACAAAAAACCGCAAAAAAAGAAGTGAAGCTTTTTTTTTATGCAGCTGCTTTCCATTTTATTTTTATTTTTTTCCATAAGCGCCGCATTGATTGTCGTCGTTGAAGGAGTTTTTGCTAGGTGATTTGTATCTTTCTATCGTCTGCTAACTTTTTGTTTTATTCGCCGTTGTTCGCTGTTTGTTCCCAATTTCTCTTTATTTTCGTCTGAGGGGGGACTCCATCTTTCCTGCAAAGTTCGGAAAATGTTTGCACGGTCATTTTCTTGTTACTTCTTTTGTTTTTGTTGTGCTGCAGCGGCTGGTTCGCTTGCTTTGGTAATCTAACATGTTGTTTGCGCACGTTTTAATGGTCACCTAGTATTTAGGTAAGAAACTGGGACAACGCAGTCTGCAACGGATCAACAGTAACCTCTTACGACGTAGTTCGAGCAGCTAAACGCCTTTCTACCGCTTCCCAGATGCGCTCCAAACTCGTGTGATCTCCTAAGTGGCGTTTGAGACCGCTAAATAGACTGCTCTATCGTTGTTTATGCGTGCGTTGTTATTTGATTGTCGTTGCAGTTGCGATCAGTGGATTCCGCTTCGCAAGCGGACTGACCGTAATGAATTGTTTCAGCTGTTGGGGTGACGAGACGGGGCTCTCAAAGCGTCTGCTTACGTAGACTCCGAGTCCTTTATCGGCGTTCGCCGCCGCTCCCGTGGGTTTTCGGAGGAATTACGCCGCATTTACTGGCGGCCACAGCTGCGTGCGCGACTGCTTAGCGCGAGCTAATAACGAGCTACCACAGTTCATTTGCAACGTGCATGCGACACCATCAAGATTGCCGGACTTAGCAATGTGAGCTCGTTCTGAGCACGACCACTGAAGCAGTTGATGGAGCAGACGATGTAG
>JAZHYW010067027.1:0-203068 GCA_037355805.1 Ixodes ricinus
CTTCGTTCGGTTACGTATTGCTGACTTCGTCGGGGCGGCTGTTTCAGCTCACACCCTGTGCCACCAAAATCTTAGTTCTTTCGTTTTTAGTTGTGTCCGATAAGTAGCCATCAGAAGAAAGGGTAATTACTGCATAGCACGCAAGTGTGGGCAGTGGCGTAACTAGGGGGGGGGACAGGGGGGTATAAGTGCCCCGGGCGCCACTTGGGAGGGGGTGCCGAGCCGAGTCCACCAACATGTGCCCTATGGAAAAAAACGGCAGCAAGGCTACGCGAGAGGCGCAGAAATTTCATTTGCCATGGGCTATGAGGGACGCAAATTTCATTTGCCATGGGCGCCGTCATAACTGAGTTACGCCACTGAGTGTGGAGCAATTCACGACGACGACGTGAGCAATGGATGCGTGGAGACGATGGCAGACGACTGATCCAGGCGGCCACACAAAACCACCAGTTGAGTGTCTTGTCTTGCAAAGGTATTACTAATCTAATATCTTGTGGCTTTTTTTTTGTGACATGTAGTTTCTATGCAATGCTATAATATTTACTAGTCTTTTAGTCTTTTTCGTGCTTTACTCTTAGTATTTATAATAGCACACTAATCGCTAAACGTATGTGATGATTTTAGAAATAAAAATAAAATTGGGTAGCGTTAGTTGGGTGTGTACGTGTTGATGGCTACATTGTGGAGCGACCTATTCACAATATTGATTAGCCATTGAATACCTGAAAAATAAATTAGAAAACGAATACTATGCGCCAATATGCTGCTGACTCCCGTTGAGAAGCGGAAGAGTCAAAACAGAGTCATACGAATCATTGACTCTCTAAGAGAGTCATGAAGTGTCAAAAGGAGTCATGGGAGCAGAGACTCCTTTGACTTTTTTTTCAGAGTGTACCATCTAAAACAGAACGCAGAAAAATACCCCCCCTAAAAAATCATGATCAGCAGTGCATGCGTAGAGGATGTCCTTGATTGCGTCAGTCTTCGCTGACAGTGTGTTTTCAGCATTTTACAACAAGAGCGACGCTAGCACGGCGATGTCATACGCATGCGTCGGCCACTTTGTTGAGTACTCTTGTAGAGCTTTACACGTGTTTAGCGTATTGGGATGGTCGGGAACCTGCCAAAGATGACGTCATGTGTAGGCCTTGTCTTTAGGAGGTATCTGTTAAACCTGTTTTCTTGAGTTGCATGGAGCGAAGAAGAAATTCGTGTGCAGTGTGCGTGTTCACTTGCAGACTTAGTGCGTTCATTTTGGAACCATTGAACACTTCCGTGTAATGGTTCTAGAACGCGTCTCCAATTGGTGTGTACGAAATAAAAAGTGATCTCCCGATATCCGCCTGATAACTGCATAGGAGTGTCAAGTCGCTGGCCTCGATCCTAGGTAGTGTCATATCTGAAAGAAACCTGTTCTGTGGCAGGTAGCTCTCTAGCTTTATAGTCCATGGCAGCTTCAGGAAGAATGAGTTGGAAAACACGCTGTTAAGAATGGGACCTTCGGTGACATTCTTCCAGGTTTTGCGACTTCAAGAAGAGCTCAAAAATCTGCGTATTGGGAGCGGAAACGACCCGGTCCTCCAAAAAAAGGGAAAAGCATCTTCGCCTCCAGCCACACCCTTGGGCGCGGACGAAGGATCCCGGACGAGCTGCTTTGTTGTTAAGCTCCAAGGTCGCCTTTGGAGACAAAGAACGGAATACATTAGAAGAGAATCAGGCGTGACCTACTTTCCGGCCCAGCCCACGAGATATGGTTTCCGAGTTTCAACGGAGCGGAAATGAGGATAGCTCAACGCTTCTCCCCGGTGGGGAAATAAGAGGTTTTCCCAAACAAAACGGAGCGTCATGACAAGCTCTGTTGGGCATGTGCGTTTGCGGAAACGATCGTCGACCCGTCCGTGACGTCAACGGGACACGTGCGGTGTGTGTGTGTGTGTGTGTGTGTGCGTGTGTGCGTGCGCGTGTGTGTGTGTGTGTGTGTGTGTGTGTGTGTGTGTGTGTGTGTGTGTGTGTGTGTGTGTGTGTGTGTGTGTGTGTGTGTGTGTGTGTGTGTGTGTGTGTGTGTGTGTGTGTGTGTGTGTGTGTGTGTGTGTGTGTGTGTGTGTGTGTCGAAGGCCCCTGGAGCCCCAAGACGCCCCAACCACTAGACTTGACAGCGCACCCGACGATGTGTATGTGTCAAGTGACACGCTGCAGGCCGACAGCCTGTTGTGCGCCAGCGTGCTAAACCATTTTGTCTGTTCTCTGGCCTCCTCTTTTTACCTTCTCTTGGTCTGAGTTAGCCACCCACATGCTGCGGGACAGGACGAGACTCTTAATCAGTCTTGACCATGGTGCATAAAACATTTAGTTGCTCGCTGTTGTTAATTATATACCGATCATATGCTTCTGTTTTTGAAAGGTTAACTACAAAAACGGCCATTCAACATAGGCAACATGTTCCAAAGAACTCCCCCCAAAGGATATTTTCTATGTGCGGCCCTGGTAACTGTATTAATTACTTTTTGAAGGAAACAGGCGCAAGTCTGGGTGCATCGGCTGTGCCTGCGGTGGGTGCTCCCCCAGGTTCGGAACACACGCGCCCCCAGGGTTTCCGCAGCCAAAGGTTTTAAGAGAGGTTATAGAGTCGTCTCGAACGCCATGAAGGGGCTTAGATCTGAACTCCTCTCCTCGCTGATGCTCTCCGAACGAGAGATCGCGTTAAAGCGCCCCGAGGCTTTCCAGTTTGGGCTAGACGACCTTGGCAGACAACTCGTTCCTCCTGCCCTGTCGGCTCCTTTAGTATCTTTCTGCTGTCGTCTCCCCGCTCTCGCCCTCCCTTCCCTTCCCTATTCTTCCTCTGAGATGTGTGTGTGTGTGTGTGTGTGTGTGTGTGTGTGTGTGTGTGTGTGTGTGTGTGTGTGTGTGTGTGTGTGTGTGTGTGTGTGTGTGTGTGTGTGTGTGTGTGTGTGTGTGTGTGTGTGTGTGTGTGTGTGTGTGTGTGTGTGTGTGTGTGTGTGTGTGTGTGTGTGAGTGTGTGTGTGTGTGTGCGCTCGCGCGCGCGCGCGCGTGGAAGGCAGAGAGCGTGGCCCAACTGCGCGCGGACTTTTGCTGCTTGACGATTGGCGGCAGTATTGCTACGCTGGCGGGAAGTGAGGGAGAAACGGACCCTATATAAGGCGGAGCGAGATGCTGCTCAAATGTTGACCCTACTTTTGACAAATATATTGCAACCGTGTAATTAAACCGTTCGTTACGTTACCAAATCTCCCACTTCCATTGAACACCTGGGTTCCTCGCATCGAGGAATGGACGTCGCCGAGGGAAAGAAAGTCTCCGGATGTGCTGCTCAAACCTCCGCCTCTAACAACTGGTTGGCAGCGGTTGGGATCGAACCATGCCACATCGTGCTACATCATTGGGAGAGCATTTGGACTTTCCTTTGAGATTCGCTAGGCTTCAGATTATGGGTATAAATTTTGAACTGCTGGGAATCTATAGTGTTTGACTCGTGCGCTCGGTTTTTGTACAACCTCGCGACAAGTATTAGAGCAAAGAAAAAAGCTAAAAAGCAGCGATCATGGATCTAATGAGGTTACTGAGAGCAGATTTACTCTGTTTATGTGGAGAATCGGGTGTGGAGGTGGCGGAAAAGATGACGAAATCGGAGATCAGTAAAGCTATCTCAGAGAGCGCGGAAGCAGCAGAAATTAGAATTGCGTGGGAACTGCTTCAGAACACTAAGGATAAGGCTGCAGCGAGAAAGTGACGAGAACAGGAGAAGGCTGCAGACAGAGAGGAACAAGCGCAAGCTGCAGCGAGAGAGGACCGAGCGCTAAAAAGACTAGAGCTTGAAATTCAACAACACCAATTAAACTCGCAGAACAGTATAGTTGGGGCTCCGGTACGAGCAAGTGAGACCGAGTCGTACCAAATTAAGAAGCTCCTGCAGCCGTTTAAAGTTGGGGAAGACATTGGCTTATTCTTAGTTAAATTTGAAAGGACATGTGAAAAGTTCAGCTTCGCCCCAGAAACTTGGCCACAACGGCTTTTGACTTTGTTGCCCTGTGAGGCTGGAGAGGTAGCCGCGCGCCTTAGTGCTAGAGACGCGGACGACTACGACAAGGTGAAGTCCAGCCTTTGAAACGGTACCGCCTTTCTGCCGAGGCGTTCCGTCAGAAGTTTAGAAACGCATCCAAAAAGAGCAGCGAGGGCTACTCGGAATTCGCGTACGTGCTTAAAGCCAATTTAATAGAATGGTTGAAGATCGAGGAAGTGTACGAAAGCCGGGACAAGGTAGTCGAGTGTGCGTGCCTCGAACAGTTCTTTCGTAGCATTCCGCAGTTAGTCAAGCTCTGGGTGCAGGACAGGGTAGGAGTCGACTCTGTCGAAAAGGCCGCTGAGCCAGCCTAAGAGTACGCAACGCGTAGAAAGCTGAGCGGAGAGGAAAGCGAACTAGGCCGTAGTGATCGCGCTGTGTGTAAGCCCTTCCAACACCAACAGAGAAACGGCTCGCGATATAAAAGGCCCGATAAGCCCGAAACAGGACAAAAGGTCGCAGAAAAGAGCGCAGATCACTCAAGCGGAGACGAGGCGCGGAAAAACCAAAGAAAGCAGTTCGAGGCTAAGAAGCCACTCCTGTGCTTCAACTGTCAGGAGCCGGGACACATAGCGGCCAGATGTAACAAACCGCGGGTTTTGTTCTCGTACGTGAACGGTAGTGCCGAGGACCTGAACTCTTTCGTCCCTATCTTCACAAGCTCCAGATGAACGGGAGCCGTGCAGGGTGCTTCGTGACAGTGCCGCGACGATGGACGTTGTTCATCCGTCGTATGTAACAACATCCGATTTTACTCGAAAGGTAGTTTGGATCAAGCAGCTGGTAGAAAAGCACAGTGTCTGTGTGCCTATGGCGAGAGTAAAGATAAATTGCCCGTTCGGAGAACTAGTGACAGAGGGGGCTGTCTCCCAAAGAGTCCTGTTTGAGTGTTGGAGTATCCCTATTTGTTCTCTAACCGGTCAGACTTTTTTCTGCGCGAAACAGATCAACAACTGGGAGAAGGACAAGTTCGGTCGTTGTCGAGGTCCAAATCGCGTCAGCTCGCCTCTTTGTTAACGAGTGATCCACAGCCAGAGGCGACTCACGGGAAGCAAACACTCCCAGAGTTGGAGGCAGAGAAACTGGATGAGGGGGGCCAGGTTGTAGAACAGCCTGACCTCGTAGAACTAGAAAGCGTACGCAGTCCCAACTTGCCGGCGCAGAAGGCGGATGAAGACGGGATCGTTGAAGGATCTCTCGTATCTCCGACGTCACGTAATCTTGATCCTCTTTTGCGATTGGACAGAGTGTCTTTGACAGCCAAGCGGAAGAGGGACCCTAGTTTCTCAAGGTTCTCGATCCAGCTAAGGAGATTGCTTGGAGCAATGTGACGGTGCATGAAAAAGGCGGATTGTTGTATCGGCGCTACAACGACCGCATTTTCACTAATAACAAACACGTAAAAATCAATCACAATAACTTCAGCGTAAGAGACAATGAAGGCGAATTTAACGGAAATGCTAGGTTCAGCAGATTTTTTTGAAAAAATTGGGTTGTGGGGATATTTATACAGCGTGTAGTTGGTCAGCCATTTTAAAGTTGCGACGAGTCAGATTTTTTTGATGCCACAAAAAGCAGTAGGGATGATCTCAGAGGTTTTCGTCATCCACGGGAATGAGGATCTAAGAGAAGGGGGAGATGGGAATTCGTAAATACCCCTAATTAACCTCACAAATTCCAAAGAATTTTTTTTTTAATTTTGTTTATAGTTGACCTTTTTGGAAAAGTGAGCTTTTTTGGCGACAGCGGGTCTCGATACCCGCAATTGTAGCATAGTTTTAAATTGCATTGTTTTAGCAAATTTAGGTACTCCGTAATCCAGTCTGGCGGGTCTCTGGCGAAGTCCGAGCGTTTGACTGGGGTGTGGCGTGGTGTTGTATGGGACGTTTTCACTAATGCCGCCGTTTTAAAAGGTTTGGGAGTCTGTTCAAGGCTTGCAGCGTCTTTTCAATGCCTTCTCCAAGCCCACCTCTTCAGGACAGCGATTGTGCCACCGGCCATTCTAAGTTTCCCTGGCCCCGGAGAGGCTGTTAAGAATGGAACCTTTGGTGATCTTCTTCCGGGTTTTGCGACTTCAAGGAGAGCTTGCAAATCTGCCTATTGGGAGCGGAAACAACCCGGTCCTCCAATAAAGGGGGAAAAGCATCTTCGCCTCCAGCCACACCCTTGGGCGCGGGCGAAGCATCCCCGACGAGCTGCTTTGTTGTCAGGCTCCAAGTTCGCCTTCGGAGACAAAAACGACTCCATTAGAAGAGGATAAGCCGTGACCTACTTTCCGGCCCAGCACACAAGATATGGTTTCCGAGTTTCAATGCAGCGGAAATCGGGACAGCTCAACGCTTCTCCCCGGCGGGGAAATAAGAGGTTTTCCCCCAAACAAAAGAACCCTCATGATAAGCTCTGTTTGGGCATGTGCTTTTGCGGAAACCAGAGTCGACGCGTCCGTGACGTCAACGGGTGTGTGTGTGTGTGTGTTGGTGCGCTCAGTAAAGGCAGAGAGGCGAGGCCTAACTGCGCGCGGACTTTTGCTGCATCAAGATTGGCGGCAGTTTTGCTACCCAGGTGAGGAGTGAGGGAGAAACGAATCTTATGGTAAATTCGGGTGGTCGCCTCTCGCCTCTGACCTTGATTCAGCAGAGCGCCCCCTCCTCGCCGCCAGAGCTACTCGGGATCATTTTCAGCCGATCACAACTGCTGGCTTCAGAGCGCTCCGAGATTCTCAGACCAGTCACGGAATTAAAATTTCTTGACATTGGTAATGCATTAAAAACAACGCGATCTTACAGCGTACGGTGGACGATTGAGCGAAATTTACGCTCGCAACGTGATAAAATTTGTGACGTAAATTGTTTTACGCATCGGCATGTAAAAAAAGAAAACAGCAGTATGCGAATTGATATTTGCAGAACAGAACGAAAGCCAACGCTTGGAAACAGTTGTCAACTCATCGCGTTTTCGACAGTGAACGCGCTGCGATAGCGGTCATGCGTACGACAGAGCAGGCAAATATAAAATAGCTAATAAACCACATTTTCCTCATGGCGAAATATCGTGCAAGCATCGCAATGTGACACAAATCACAGTGCATTATACTCGGCTCTCCCTTTATTCTAAAACACAAACCTTTGAACGCACTTTTACCAAACCTCAAAATTGCTTGAAGCGACCACAAAACCCGGTAAAACAGCGGCGAGCTCTGCGAGCTGTTTCGTCGTCGGTTAGGCTTAGGGATTCACCGCCGTGAGATGAACGATCTCGTGAAAGCACTGGGAATATTTCACACGTCGACTTTTTCTGTTACGGTCGCAAACGAATGTCGTCCCATCCATTGTAATCCTCGCACCGTCGAATGCACAAGCACTTCGTAGAACCTCATATCAATCGCCGTCATGCCGTACCCCGCACACCACCACAGACCACTGCCGGCCATCGTCAACAGAACCACGTGATCCTCGTCTAAGTACCACGAGAAGCCTGCGCCCCTCCGCACTCCGACGGCTACAGACGGAGTGCCAGGGAGCGCTCTGAGAGGGAGAGGCGCCCTCGGAATGAACCACCCGATCAGGCCACAGCACTCTCTTTCAACCCCCCGATTTCGCGCGCTCTGGAAAGAGCGCTTCAGAGCGCGCAGAAAGAACCACGCGAATTCGCCATTATATAAGGCGGAGCGAGATGCTAGTCAAATGTTCTGTCTGGTTTTGACAATGTATTGCGACCATGTAATTCAACCACTCGTTACGTTACCAAGTCTCCCACCTCCACTGAACCCTTGGTTCTTCGCATTGGGGATTGGACGTCGTCGAGTTCAAGGAAGCCTCCGGACGTGCGGCTAAATCCCCGCCTCTAACAGCGCCTATAGCCACACTCGCGTTCGCTTGTACTTTTTTGCCGGGACTCCTAGCATCAGCCGTCAATATCGCGACATCTGACTGCATGACACACGGGGTTTTGCGATGTCACGCGTTGTCATTTACAGACTACATTGATTGTTCGGCTGCATAGGCCATTGAAAACACCAACAAATGAGGTTTGCTTGCATGGTGCACTAGTCAAAGCCAAACATGGAGAGTGACAATAGAATGCAGCTGAGAATTAGCTTATTTCCTTCCGTGACGCGTCACTTCTATAATAAACGCTAATCACAAGGAAATGAAAGCAGCATTCGTTGCATGAAAGCTTTTAGTGCGCTGCTCTTAAGCAGGGGACACATGAGCGGTGAAACTGGACGCTGCGCGGCGCTACGTTTCACGGACCACATGGGGCATACGCGGCGATATTTCTGAATCCAAGACACACGCATACAAAAGCCTGTCGCCTGACGCACACAGCTGTTGGGCCGCCGTTCGCACCGAACGCACAGCGACTGGCAGTACTTCGCTTTAAAACGCACTATTTATGCCCAAAACGTAAATTAGAATATTCAGGTTTAAAATAAAAAAAGATAAAACCGGCGCAACAGTTTATGTGCTCCCATTACATTACTATGAAAGCAATATTTTCGAAGAAAACATCAACGCGAAACGTATGTTTCCAATACTAGCAACACCATGGCCGGCTTGCTAGAAGAAGCGTCTCAGTTGAGACTCGTCTAAGAAAGCGCTGCCAAGGCTCTGGCGCGCGAGCGTCTGAGATTCGGTTTAAGCTCGAGCGCTAGCCTTGACAGCGCTTTCTTTGAGCAGTCTCAACTGAGACTCTGCTTCGAGCAAGCCGACCCATGTTTGCTTTTCTTTTCTACCCGATCAAGTTGAAATAAAAATAATTGAAATTGCTCCAATAAACAATTGTGTAGACTGTATATACATTCATTTAAAAGTTGACATGCAACGTGTCCAACTTCGCCGAGACAACTGGAGGCGCACGACGTGCCAGTCCTGTAGAAAACAAACCGTACCACGTATATGGACCCGAGAACGCCGCTACGAATGCATTTAGGGTTTTCCGAAGAGACCCTCAGTGAACAGAAAAAGCTAGCGCAAGTCGCTTGAATGAAACTCGACCAGGCTCGGCTCGATAGAAACAGCGTCTCAGCCGGGCCTCGGTGAAAGAAAGCACTGCAAAAGCCTGCGCACGAGCTAATTAGGATTCAAACTGCGTCTCAAGGCGCTCACGCGCACCAGCCTTTGCAGTGCTTTCTTTCGCACTGTCTCAGCTGTGACGCTGTTATAGCAAGCCGGCCTCGGCAGTTTTTATAGCGGACTTTGCGCTTTTGTTCAAAAGTACACGAAATGCATTATACATTATGTGGAGTAAGTCACACCGAATGCAATAATTAGCAGGTGTTATGACCGTAACATTAAAATGAGCAGTGAGAAAGCGTCATTCCCGAGGATCATAATAACATTGTGCATGAGAGTAAATACCTACCAACGCATTCGAAAATTATAAGCCAGCAGAGGAATTCCCAAACTTGCAACATGTTTCTTCTTCTCCCTGCGGCATCGAATAGTTGGCTCCACAATCTTGACGACGCCAAAAGTTTTTCCTGTTCAAATTGCACCGTCTCGGCATCTTTTTAAACACCTCGTATTAACTCCTTCATCGGCTGTGGCAGCAATATTCCCGTAAACAGATTCCCCCCTTGAAATCAAACCATCAGCAACAAACCAATCTCGCTCGGAGCCATACCGCCGCTTCTCGCCACCGTCGTTGCTGCTCGTGAAGACACGCCTGTTGCTAGTCGATGTGGTGATTTCACATCACCTTCCGTGTTAGCACTAGGGATTCGAAAACTGTGCAGATAGCTAGCACGTACTCACGAGAACGTTTGAGACGCACACAGCACCGAACCCAAACCAAAACTGATCGAACAAACGGTCGCCCTATTAGCTTCTCTGCCGCTCACCGCTAGACGCACCTCGCGCAAATATCTGGTCAACCAGATCGAAGCGACTCCGCGAATCAAAAGAGAAAGACACAACTTTATTGGAACTCCAAAACAGGGTGCCGCAGGATAGGCGTTCACCTACCACGGCTTCCTAATATGTAATTATATATATATATATATATATATATATATATATATATACACCATCCTACCCTGAAGAAAAGCGGTCCCCGCTTGAAACGTTGGTAAAGTAAAAGGCCTTTCTGGAACTCCTCACCTTTCGTTATATATATATATATATATATATATATATATATATATATATATATATATCCTGCGGCACCCTGTTTTGGAGTGCCCATAAAGGTGTGTCTTTCTCTTTCGATTCGCGGCGTCGCTTCGATCTGGTTGACCAGATATTTGCGCGAGGTGCGTCTAGCGGTGAGCGGCAGAGAAGCTAATAGAGCGACCGTTTGTTCGATGTATATATATATATATAAATATTTGTTTTTGAAAAAGGAGGAATGCATGCGAGGCAAATTTTCTGTCTTGGAAGGGATGCACGTGCACGGATGTTCACGCCGGGTCAAACGTCGCACGCTCGTTCGCTTCTTGTGGGGTCTTCGTGGTTTCCGTCGTGATCTTATCCATTCGGGATAGCACTTCGACATATATGTGTGGGTCCGAGCTTCGGAGAAGCAGGGTCCTAGGATGATCTAACGGATCCTCTTCTCCTTCGCGAAGCTAGGTGACGAAGTCCCGTAGAGTAGATGAGGGAGGGTCGAAGGGACGTTCCCAAAGCACGTGTGCATTGGTGGCCTTGGTCGCGTGGCTTGCAGCGGGTGCACCTACCTTCGAAGACGGTGTGATAGATATGCCGCGGAAATGCCGAAAACCAGAAGGCATTCGTCAGCAGCTGTCTTCACCTTAGGGCCTGGCACTTGGTAGAGACTTTTCTCGGGTGGTGGATACACTTTGTGTTTTAAGCGTTAGTGTTGCAAGATGTCTTGAAACATCCTCAGGCAGTCCTTGGACATCGAAAGCTGGTGGGACTCCGTTTCGTTGACGCGGCTAAGGTAAATCGGCAGCGTGCCGGCCGGCATTCGGAGGGATATTGCTCGAGTTGCCGATGCGTGTGCCGTGTCGTTTCCTTCGGGAGTCGAGTGAGCGGGCACCTACACCAGACGGAGCCTTGTGCTTTCAGAGCCGGGCTTGAAAGATCGGAGGATGCGTTCGGTTATCGTGTGCACCCTGCCTCTGGCGAATTTGCGGACTGCCGTCTTGGAGTCGCTAGTGATCGTCATTGAGAAGGGGCCCGCACCGACCAGGCCAGTGGAATGGCCTCCTCTTAAGCCACTGGAGTGGATATGTTGGTCACGGTGGCCTGGGCGACCATGGAGCCGTCGCTGTTTACCACGGCGATAGAAAAACTGGCGTTACGAGATGCGCCACCCGTGTATGGTGCGGCGTCCAGGTGAAGGACGCCGGAGTTGTTACGATGCTGGTTGTTGAGGGCTTGGGCTCTCGTCTTTCTCCGCTCCTCGTGATTTTGAGGGTGCATATCCCGCGGTACCGAACGGACTTCCAATATTTTCCTAATCGAATTCGGAACGTCGACCGGCCTCTTGCAAAGGTTTCAACTCAATCTCCAGCTTGTTCAGGACGGCGCGCTCGGTGGGCGTCTCGAAGAGACGCACGATATGAGAGCTCCGGTGCGGCACGACGAGTTCAGACATCGTGCTGTGTACTCCGAGTTGCATGAGGCGGTCCGTAGACGTGGCCACTGGGAGTCCAAGGGCTAGCTTGTACACCTGTTTTGAGATAGAATCGAGCTTCTTCTTGTAGGTGGTCGTGAGTAACATGTATGGTACTGCGGAGAGGACGCAGCTGACGACGAACGCGTGCACCATGCGGCAAACGTCGCTTTCCTTCACCCCGCTTTGCCTGTTGGCTATGCGTCTAATGAGACACGCCGTGCTCTTGGCCGTCTTGCCAATTCGAAGAATGGCAAGATGGCCAAGAGATTTTGAGAGATTTGACAGATTCTTTCTGAGGTGCAGGCCAAGAACTAAGACCGAGACGCTTTCAGAGATGCGTTAGCCATTGACCAGGTCTTGGATTTTGTCGCGGAAAATGCGCTCGTGGTAGCCCCTTTTCACAAGGAGTTCCGACTTGGTGTGGGAGCACTCGAGGCCGATGGATTTGGCACGGTCCACTACAACATCAGAAGCCGTTTGGAGCGCGCTTTTCACATCTAACACGTGGCCCTCAGTCCAAAGATTGTCATCTGCGTAGAGCGAATGATGTAGGCCGAAGATAACGGCCAGCTTTTCTGGCAGGTCTATCATTACGAAGTGGAGCAGGAGGGGCGAGAGCAGTGCCTCTTGGGGCGTACTTCCTCTCACGCAGGCTCGAAAGTTAGGCGAGACGCCCTCTCTCAGCCGAATTTCTGCCATGCGTCCCGTGAGAAAGGACTTTACGTATGCAAAGGTGCGGATCCCAAGGTGGAGGCGAGATATCCGGCTGAGAACAACTTCGTGCTTCACATTCTCAAACGTTTTCTGGAGGTCGAGGGCCAGCAAGGCTTAGATTTCCCTCTTCTCGACGATGTCCTGCGAGAGTTGCAGGAACACATCCCGAGTAGAAAGGTGCGCTCCGAAACCGAATGAGGTGTGCGGTAGAAGGTCGCGGCCTTTCACTTAGGCTTCGAATTTGTTGAGCCTGACGTGCTCGAACAACTTGAACTGGCAAGAAGTAACGTAAATCTGCTTGATACTTGTGACCGAACGCTTTTTTTCCGGGCTGCTGGATGAAAGCGATGACGGCGTGCTTCCACGTGGGGGCACCGATCCCGATCGCCACACCTCGTTGTTGAGGGCCGTTAGGGCCGTCACCGAACGGCCTTCAAAGTTCCGGAGCATGTTGTTCGTAATGCTGTTGGAGCCCGGCGCCGATTTCGCGCTCAGTTGTTCCATCACATTGCGAACCTTGGCCTCGATTATGTCATCTTCAAGCTCGGTGTTTGGCGACCCGGAGTGCGAAAGGAAGGCCTCTTCATGCTTTGTGAAAACGGGAAAGTAGGTGCTACGGAGTTCGTCTATGAGGTCCGTCGTACTGCCCTCGTGGGAGTGAAGGACTTTGGAGAGGTCGGTCTGTTGCGCGGTTTAAGCGGTCGTGGAATCCATATTGTGTCTAAGCAGGAATCAAGTGTCCTTGCGATGGAGGATGTTGTTGAGCCCGTCGCACACCTCTCCCCACTGCTGCCGATCTCTCTAATCCGGATAAAACTCGATGTCTTTTTTAGGCTGCGCAATGCGTCTGCGGAGCTCTCCATTTCTTCTCGCCTTTGCTTGGAATCTGGCCTGAAGACTGCGGTGAGCACGCCACATGTGCCAGAGTTTGGAGTCGGTGGCCCCCGAAGTCAAGGGAGCGACGCTTTCGACCGTCACCAACTCCGCGATGGTCGTCGGTCCCACCGCGGAGGTCTTCAATTGTGCTCGGGGCCGACGCATTTCTATTGCGGCGAAAAGCGTTCCAATCCTTGACCAGAAATTTTCATTTTCAGGTGGCCGATATTCCCTCGACCGGCATGAGCATCTGGAGAACGGGGTGGTCACTGCTGAGGGAGATTCCGGAGTTCGTACACGACACTTCACCAATCATCCTCGTCATGGAGTGGTCCGGCGACGTATATTCGCAGAGGCTGTTCCAAATGCGGGTAGAATAGCGAAAATCGTTAAAGATAGTCGTGGTCGTCTTCTCAGTCCTGGATGAACACAGCTTAGGTAGAGTGTGTAGGTGCCCCCATTTAGCGTGGCTGGCAATAAAGTAGCCCACGACGAGCAAAAGGGAATCTTTGGCGACGTGGAGAACTTCTGCGAGGATCTTTGCCGCGGCCTTCGAGTGATCCCTCGGGGGCCGTAAACATTAAGTAGAGAGACGTGGCGCTGTTCCTTGCGTCTTAGCAGGAGTTCGAACAGGATGTAAGGCACGTTGCCAACTACAGGTTTGTGTTGCATCGTGGGTATGCCTCTTCGAACGAAAGTGTCAACAAGGTTCGATGCGCGCGGCCCTCTCGCTGCTGGTTCGGCGAGGATCTTGCAGCGGACGTAACCCGATATTTTTTTTATTTTTTTTATTTATTTGTGTCTGAGGATACATGTTCCTTAGAAGGCGTCTAAGTCTAAAGGCACGAGTGCCTGACAAGGCCTTAGCTCCCTCTTTGTATGCAGCGAGCGTCGACATACATATAACATACATCATATACATATATTACAACATACATATCAAGTACATATACATTAAATTCGTATAAGTTCAATAGCCGAATTTAATACTGCCAAATATACAGTTTTATAGCCTAGACATACTAAAACAGATAAGTATTAGATACATATACGCGGTATGATCCAATAGTTTAGATCACAACAATTTCACACAAGCTTATAGAAGATATAATCTGACAAAATTATGTCGAAAAACATGAAGCTTCAAAAGAATGAATTCCGAAATACAAATAACATTTATATACAATACCTTTGTATAGACTGAAAGGACCGTTCGAAAGACGATGCAACGAGAAAGGTAAGATCATTGCTAAAAAAATATGATTGCAGTTTCAAGAAAGACGCGCAGTATCTAACAAAATGTGGGAGCACTGCACAGTAAATTTGTTTTACAATCTCTTTTAAATTGGGATATTGATACATCAAAGTTGAATTCGAGTACGTCACGATTCAAAATTGTAGCAGTCTGGAAGGCTAAAGTTTGTCGTCCGTAATTTGTTCATATTATAGGCACTTTACGTTTCATTCAGTCGAATATCGTACACTGGTCTTAGTTCACTTTCTGGCGTTAAGTAGGCTCTATTTCTGTGGAATAATTCAAGCAGTTTAAAGTGATATACTTTACTTCCCTAAGCGTGTGGTATTTTACAAACAGAGGTTCCGTATGTAAATTCCTGTAATCACCCTTGTGGTCCTCGAGCATACGTAAAATTATTTTTTTGAAAGACTATTAACTTATTATAGTTCGAGGCCGTTGTTGTCCCCCAGACCAAAATTGCGTAGCTTAGTATTGAAAGAAACTAAGAGTGAAACATATTTTTAAGCAGCCAACACGGCATAAAATTCCTCATTTTATACCAAGTGTCTGTAATTCTGGACAGGTCACCTTTTAATTTGGTAATATGAGTACTCCATGACAATTCCTCACTAAACCAAACGCAATGAAATCTTTGCTCGCTTTCTTGCTCCAGTTCCAAGCCTTCAAATTTAGTGCTTATACTATCGGCGTCCCGTTCATTTACTGGTTTGAAAAATATATTTTGTTTTGTTTGAGTTTACCTGCAATATATTTCCTTGAATCCATTGTGACTGTTTTAAGAGATATACGTTTGCGGCTAGTTGAAAACTTTGTTTTCTTTTACACTAAAGAATATGTTAGAATCATCAGCATACACGATTACTTCCTGCGGGCCGGAAATCTTGGTCAGATCATTTATGTATAATAAAAATATTAAAAAATATTAAAAAATAAAAATAATTGATGCCGTCGTGCTGTTTTCGGAAGGCGATAACATCAGGCATGCACTCCGCGTTGCGAACACGAATCTGCAGGTTTCCCGTCTTGAGAAGCAGACCATTGCAGTTCCACTGCGGTACTCGTAGGCGTCTAGCAGTGTTGGAGCTGGAGTTTGCGTAGCGTTTGTTGATGTATCTCCTGTTGCATTTGGAGCATCCGTTGCTACATCTCCTGCTGGGTGTGCCGGATTTCATTGATCACCTGTTCGAGAGCGGTGTGCCGGGTTTTCATGTGTTGTGTGAATGCTTCCTGACGAGCGTCCAGTCGCTCTTCGAGGGCGAGGACGATCGGAGAGCTGACCACGCTGCAGGTGTCATCGTCAATTTCAACGTCTATTTCTGTTAGGTGATGTGGTGCCGCCTTGGTAGCCTGGCACTGGGTGGCCAGGCGCTTGCGAGGTTTTTTAATGGTTAGCGGCACCGGCTCCGAAAGCTGCTTCGGTACTATGTGGACAGGTGACGTTAGAGGGGTATGCGGCGTATCCTGGATGTTGGTCGCGGTGGTGCTTGGCGCGGTGTCGCACAAGCGTGCACTGCGCGGAAGTGGTCGCTTTAGAGACGCACATTCCCATTAGTTGTCGTTGAAGATCCGAACTCGGCTGCTTGAGTTTCATGACCAGCGCGGACTCAGCACCGGCCGTAGCTGCAGTCACCCACGCCGTCCTGTCTTTTTAGGCTTGTGAATCTTCGAGAAACTTCGAGTCTTGGAAGCGCTCCGGCCTCAATCCTCCAGGGGAGGAAAGAGACCGAGCGGCTGCGTGCTCGGGAATCTCGCTGTCCACCATTGATGTATCGCAAACGGGACCTACGAAACCACCGTTGCTGCTTCTCAGGCTTCATCGGCGACTGTCCACGACCCTCAGGGTGGCCAACATAGCAATGTGAAAATTCGTTAAAGGCCATGATGTACCTGCCCTCGCAGATGGCGCACCTGGGTTGGCGCTTGTAGTGCGGGCCATCTTGGTTTTGCGACGCGTGTTGGTCTCCGCAGCGGTGGCACCTGCTCTGGGGTGGCATTGGACATTCGTCGGTACGGTGACCTGTTCGTCTACAGTTGACGCACGCCTAGATTCTATCTCTGTACGGGAAAAAGAGAGGGTGATCCCATTAAAGTAGAAGTAATTCGGGATCCTCTTGCCTCGTATGGTAACAAGTAGCGCTCGTGACTCGCCCATGGGTTGGGCTGCGAGTACCTGCCATTGCGCGTAATGCTTTATCCAGCTGAGAAGGATGTCTTCCGCATCCTAGGTCCCACCAAAAGAGAGGGCCTTCGGTACGACTATTCGCGTGGAGTGGCTTGGAGTGGCCATGTGAGCCGTGGCGTCGTGTGTCTTACCACCGATCACCAAAGACCGAATTTGCAGATAGGCTAGCTGCCTTTCGTCGTCCGGTGTAATCGTGTTACTGCGCGGGTTGATGCGAAACTTGTCTAGGCAGCAGACTTCGCGCGAAGAGAGGCCGAGTCCCAAAACGACTGCTGGTAATACGCCTGCTGCCGAAACCTGAGCGAAGTCTAGTCCCCGGGCTCGGAAAATGATTTTATAGGCGATGGGGAAAAGACGAGGAAGAATCGCCCTCTTACCCTTGTGTCGCTTGGCTCAGGTGGGCCGCTTTTTGACGTCGGTAGCCGACGCGGCGTCGCCATCCTATCTCTTCGGTCATCGCAGCCCCGGCCGTCATGAATTCTTTAACGGAGCGGTTAATAATGCCCAGACAGTGAAACCATCATTCGAAAATTGAGAAACTTTATTATTTGGCTGATCTTACAGATGTGGCTAATCTTACAAATTAGAAATGCAAAAAAATATGAGTTTTATTTTCAAACTTTAAAAAATACTCAATATATCAAATGCAATACACTGTGCAGTTGGTGAACTCTATTTATGAAAATACGTAAAAGCAGTTGCGTTCTTTGTTGAAGCACAGATAGACATTACACTTGTAGCATGTAATGAAACTAAACTTGTCATGAGGTGAGCAGTTCTTGGCATTGCTGCCTGTTCTCAGACATCAGAAGAAGGTGACCTACACCATCCTTGCGGACGTCAATCTCCAGAGTTCGGCTCGCGCCTGCGAGTTACCTTCGTTTTGGGAGTGGGGCATGGTAGAGATGATGGTCTCCCTCTCACATTCTTCTGTGCTTTCAAGAGACTGTCCGCCACGTCAGAAATGAACACGCGAACCTTCACCGGCTTCACGTGAAGTTGCTTAGAGTGCGGTGTGTGCAAATTCCACGCATTCACTACCGCGATCATGACTGTGTGGTAGAACATGTATCAGTACCACCTTCGTGACTTGATGCAGTACTTGTACAAAGAAACCAGATAATTCTGAAGATCGATTCCACTCATAAAGCTGTTGTATGGTCCAACGATGTGTGAGCGAGAGATCTCAATATGTTTTTTTCTATCCCATCGCCTCACGGTTTCAAAAGGTTCGACAAACAAGTAGTTATACACGAGTAAAACAGCACGACTCTTATACCATCTCACAATGGCGATGGACCTTGCAGTGTTGACACGGTAGTCGAAAGAACCTCTTCCTTTTTTCTGGGCTCCTTCTTGGTCATGAGTTGCAGTCTTGCAGTCAGTTTTGACGCAATGTTCCTACGTAATAAATGCCTTTCTTTTGCAGCTCAGCCGCCAAGTCAATGCTGCTGAAACAGTTGTCTGCTGCAACTTTGAAGTTTTTGATTTCTGGAATAAGTGAGCACATTTGTAAGACTGTGCCGCCTCCAAGACCGTGTACATACTTATTTTTACTTTGTCCCTGGTACACCTCAAATTGGCATAGGAGCCCCGTTGTTCCGTCACGTCCCCAAAGTTTGAAGTCCCAAGAGGTTGGTTTGTTGGGGAGGTACTGCTTTAGATTGCTTCTTCCTGTGAAAGCTACCATAATCTTATCAACATAATTCAGCTCCTCTTGCTCGACCTGAGCAAAGTTGCATTGCAAGTTGAAATCCTGTGACGGAATTTCCATACCTTGTCATCCTTGTCTTCCTGGACAACGTCGCAATTGTTGACAACATAAATGCACTGCATTAGTCTTTCAAACTTATTCCTCGACATGACATCACAGATCGGGGTGAATCGTGTACCTTTATCCCAGTAGCACCGTACGCTTGGCATCTGAACCAATGCCATCTGCAAGTATATTCGCAAAAATTGTTGCACTTCAGCCCTGGTTGTGGCCACACACTCCCCCATTTTCTGAGTGCTGTAGATGTTTGTTTGTTCAGTATGAAAATTAATCATAGCTACAGTGACACATTTTCAGCAGAACCCCAGGGGTGTTTCGAGGACACCAAGTTTGGAAAACTCTTCCGAGAATAAAACTGGATTGCCGCTAAGTGGCTCTGTTTTCCATTGTCCGCAATCCACTGTTGATGAAGCGAACGCCCCACTTGACATGCTCTTGCCATCCTCATCGCCTGACGACTTCTCTTCGGGATCTGTTGGAGGTTGTTCCGAAGCCAAATACTCCTCGTCACTGTCTCCAGAAAGGTCGATATGACTGCAGTCATCACTAGCACAAATGCGATTGCGAATGGGTGCAGAGCAATCTGTAAAGGAGGTAACAAAACGTCCAGCTGAAACATCTGACATTTAAAATATCCGACAAGAAACCACACTGACAAGTGCCCATTGTATCATATATGATACCCTTGATGACGCTCACCGATGCCACTAGCTTCTGATAACAACAGCCAACAAAACTGTGCACTGATCGTTCACTGTGCTTTAAGAAACAAATAGCTAATATAAATATCGCAAACTCACCTTATGATATTGCCGACCGACCGTGAAAAGATCGTGTTGGCACGCCAGGCGCGTTTCCGCTGGAGGACGCCATCTTGCGGGCGCCTGTGGGACCCCTTGTGGTGTATATTCGAACTACATTTTGCGAAAAATTCCGGGAAATGTATCTGGGGTGATACAGTGGGCATTTGGTTTCCGAAAATGCGTTTCGTATAAAAACAAAAATGTTTGAATGGGCCGTATCAGATATGACACGCTGGGCATTACAGGCATTACCCCGCACGATTGTCGTCCATCTTTCCTCGGTACGCTGGCTCTTAGTGATCCCAGAGCTCGCGGTGGCACTCATAGTAGCTGTATCCATGAAAGCACCCGGCGGAGAAGGAGCGCTCGCAAGCCGCGATGCGTCCCCGGCGAGGAGTAGACTTAGCTTCCTCCCACAACGTGTCGGAGGAAGTCATGGCGAAACAGTCCGGAGAAAGCACCTACACCGGCCACAAATGGGCCCACAGGTACGCTCACCTTGCCGAAAAGACAGGTAGCAAAAGGAATCTCAATAAAACCTAAGAAAACGTCAGAAAGGTGCCAAAAGCGGGAGCTGGACGCGACGCGTCCACTCCGATACGCCGCTGCAGGCGTCCCTACGTCACAGTGACATAGGGACGCCTGTCGCGGTTGCTATGAATACTGCCACGCGCTGCTTCGCGGCACCCGTTTCCAGCGCTCATGTGTCCCCTGCTTTAGGCGCCCCTTTCTGCGTATAGTGGAGTTGCCGTCGGCGTAACCGCTCGCGTTGCATGATGGGACGGCACAAACCCATACACACATTCAATTCCTGCTAAATTTAACGAAGAAACTAAATCGATGTGTAGGTCTGTGACGTCCCATAATGTAAACACTGCGCATTCAGCTTCCCAGACAAGATTCGTGGTAAAACGGACGTCACGTGACCTCATCACCAATTCAGTTTCCCCGCTAAATTTGGCGGAAAGTTGCATTATTAGGAGTTTTAGAATAACGTACGCAATTTTAGCGCACGCTAGCGCTAAATTTAGCGCTTGTATTAGCGCACGCGACGCAGGAGAGTTTTAGAATAGCGTTTCTCCGTCGCGACGCAAAATCCCAAGCATCTCGCGCTTTTGACGCCACCAAGATACAGTCACAATTTTTATTTCAAGCACGAAATGCTAACTTTAGGAAAAAAAAGTTTTGGTCCAGAGTAGCATTTTAGATTTGTTTGAACATGAGAATGCGACGCGAGCGGTTGACCGGTCGTGTCCGCTTGCGTCGCCTCGGCAAGAGAGGTCTCATGTACTGACCTTCCCACATCGCACCTTCGCCGAGAAATGTTCGCGCGTCGAAAGCATCAAGGTGCCGGTGATCGTTGCCAAACCGAGTACAATGTCGTTCCGTATTGAAAGTCGCAGTCGCGAGGATGCCGCCGACGTCGCACTCACGACGCCGCCGAAGCAGCCGCCGACGTAATCTTGGGAGTCGCCATTTTTTAAACTCTGCTCGTCTGCTTTAGCCAACTTCTCATCACGAATCCTCCTTGGAGAAGCGCAAAGACTCTTTGCGTACGCACGCTATTTCCGAGAAATAGCGCACGCTAAAATTGCGCACGCAAAGCGCAAAACCTGGTTTGCGTTCGGAGCATGCGCAGTGGCGACGACGCTATTCTTTGCGCACGCAAAGCTTTAGCGTGCGCTATTCTAAAACTCCCTATTGTTGGAAAGATCACGTAAATTTTCCCGCTAAATATATCGGAGAAACTGAATTTGTTCATGGTGGACGTGACATGAAGTCACGTGACGTCATCTTCCCTGGTAAATTTAGAGGGAAAATTGAATTGGTGTTGAGATCCCCTGGCGTCAACTTTACTGTAAAATTTAACAGGGAAACTATGGGAGGAGGGAGAGTATGGAGGAGTAGGAGGGGAAGGTACAGGGGAGAAGGACAGGAGAGGTACGGAGGAGGATGCGGGCAGGGTACGGAGGAGGAGAAGGAAAAAACAAAGAGAACAAGGAGGGGAGGAGGGGAGATGAAAAAGATGGAGAGGAGGAAAACAATGAGGATAAGTGGAGGAGGAGAGCAGGAGGTGCATACCGTCCCCTCCGTACCCTCCTACCCTCCTCCTCAAATGCTGCGCTCTCATGTCACACTACAGGGATTTGTAAGCTTCTTTCATTTTTTATCACTCTTAATAGACGATGAACACACACAAAAAAACAGTACGCTTATCAGGTAGCTCGCATGCTAAGCCAACGAACTTTTCCTAAGCACTTTTGCTGCCGAGGCGCATCCTTGTCATAAATACTACATCTCCATAAGAATTTAAAAAAAATATGGCGGTAAATTTTAGCACTACATAATATAACGGGACGCAGTCGCTGCTTTTTGGCCCTGTTGCGATAGGTGCAAATCGCCATATTGTATAAACCAATGCAGCCTATATTAGACGACACCGTGTGCTTCCTTTCGCAATCTTAGGTCCTGGTCCTGTAAAAGAGCTGAAATATAACGGCGGAAAACATAAATGCTTATAACCACTACATTAGAGGCCACGAGACCTCTCTCGCGAGTTTAGTGTGGGCGATATGTTCTCACCAACTTATTGTCTGATCGTGAACTCCTGAACAGGTAAAATGTAGCATTGGTTCATTAAGTGCACCCAACAAAAAGCTATGACGCAACGTCCCAACAGCAACCGAGAGAACTCTAGCTCTCACCCTCTACAAAACCGAACCTTAGGACTAGTTTCCTGATTGATCCGTCGATCTCATTCAGCAAGTATGATAGCCGCAATTTTTTTTTTATGTTTCGTGAATGGATTTGCGAGGAGAAAGTAAACACTAGAAAGAAAAGGGTGTAGCGCTTACACCCAATGTCACATCTTCGACACCCCTAAACTTCAGTTTGACGTACTGCGCAATAATATTCCACCGACGCTACCAACTTTCAGGAGCGGCTTGATAGCCGAGTTGTACATCTTATTAAGATTAATTAAGTTTGTATCACTGACTGTTAAAAAGTAATCGAGGTTTTCTTGTCCCTAGTGCAAAAACTGCGTCGTTTTCTTTCTGTACTCTTTGATGCCTACTTCAGCTGTTTAATATATTATATCGCAACGTCGTGAATCCTCTAGTAAAAGCTGGGACTGTCAGTTTCATGTGAGTGCAATGTACGGCGAACTAATATTTTTAGGTGTCGTATATATGACAAGGAGCTACACCCTTTTTAGAGGGTACTTGGCATTCACACCGATCCGGCTCAGTTGATTTAAGGATTGTCTGACGCTTTTTGAACTGTGCCGTAACACAACCTTAACATGAAATAATTTGACATGCCGCTCTTGAAGCTCATGAATGGAGTTTATTTCACTTGTAATTTGAGCTTCGCGGGGAGAAAAAGTCTACCATCCCCACCGATTTCGATCAGAATACGTAAGCATTTCATGGCGCTTTCTTTAAATCGGACATAACACAACCATACTAAGAAGTAATTTTACATGCCTCTCTTGAAGTACACAATTGCCGTTCATTGTACTAACATTTTGAGCTGGTTGAATTCTTTTCTCCGACGAAAATATAATTTGATTACTCAAAACAAAGAAGAAGGTCCATCAATCATTTGCCTAAAACGCTAGGAAAATATACCTAGGAGAACGAAGGAAGATGAGGAGATGAAAACGTGGGGCGAAGCGAGAGCTAATTGGAATGATATTTGGTAGAGGCAAGGGCAAGCTGCTTTTGTCTCGTCCCACTGTCTTTCCAATCGGAGCGAGCTGTAGCCTTGTCTGCGCCTCCTAGAGGGTTCGATGTTCGAACGCGGAACACAAAGCACTGAACGCCAGATACTGAGTGAAAAGCTAACTACCAATACCAATACGCTCTGATTGGAGGAAAACAGTGGATAGAGGCAAAGGCCGCGAGCCTTTGCTTCTGTCCACTACCCTCCCAATCAAAGCTCGGCCTCCAACGCCACGACGCGCTTCTATCTCACTGTCTTTCTTGATTCCTTTCCCTATACTCGTGGTTTCTTAAAACCCCAGAGTCATTAGGTTTCCATAAAATTTCTCTTGCGGGCGAGTTACGCGCCGTGAAAAATACCCGCCATGTTTAGCAAACCGGCGCAAGTTCCATTCATTTTTTTTACCGGTCGTACATGCATTTTTACACGTGAACCACGAATTCTGGTGCCCTTCTGTAATGTTTATTTTGTTTCCATTGGTGCTTGTTTTTTGTTTTGTTTTTGCAGTGAAGCCTATGAAACCATATACGATATTGTGCACGTTTGGCAACGAAATTGACCCAGATACCGTCGGACCGAAAGACGGCATTTGTGACATCATCATCTTCGATTTCTTATACGGTAAAGGAAGGGCACGTTCCTGAACCACAAAACAACACCCCTGGAATGGTTTCTAAATTACGTCAGGAACAACAAAGGAACAACGGAATTTGGAATGGCAATAGATAACAGGTAATGTACAGTGACGCAACTAACATGTACACCACGTTCATAGTTTTACATTTAGAAAACAAATGATATATATATCTATCTGAGAGTTTCGGCAATGTGCAAATTACTCTGAATATTTATAGAGCAGGGAGCTGTTACTCTGCATTTTTTGAACTCATAATTTTGCCAGTGGCCGATTTAACTTTTTAAAAGGACTACTTTGGAACATTCAACGTGGATAGTTACCCACATTCATGAGCTGCTTGATAGCCGAGTTATGCGACTTATTAAAATACCTAACATACGTGTCAGTGACTGCAATAAAGTAAACGAGGTTTTCTTGGCCTCGCTGCAAAACGTCATGCCTTCTTAATGCCAAAGCATTACTGTCCCATGGAGCGAGCCGGCGTTATCAGCTTTGACGCCGCGCCACACGGCACCTTAATGCCTTTCTCCAAGTGAAGCAGGCTCCCAGCTTTGAAACCAAGCAAAAACGCCAAGCCAAACGGCACCTAGTGGTCCCGATCCCAAAGGAACGGAGTGAAGCTCCTGGATTTCGGCTTTGGTTCTATTGGCTGCCACGCGTCATAGTTTTAAAGAACGAGTATAATTCAAAGAATAATTCTAAGAAAATACTTGTTTTTTAAAGGTTATATTTTTTCAAGGCGAAAATTCCGAGTTCACAGTTTTGTTTAAGCACATGTTCCTGCTAAGCAATAATTTTTGCAGCCGAGGTGCATCCTTGAGCAAAGAGCGGGCGCTTGCAGCCCTGTACCAGAATTCTCGTATAGGTAATAAACACGACAAATAGCTGGAAGTCAACAGCTAAGACAAAATATGAAAACAATATCATACACTATGTGAGTACTATATAAGAGCAGAGGTCTTTTCTTGAGGAAATAAATCGACGACATGAGAGCATTATGGTGATTGCCACAATATTAAATAGACGTTCGCAGGGCATACTTTGGCATGTAGTTATAAGTAAAACAATGCTGTGACAATCAGTTACTAACTAAGAGCTAGTAACTACTTGTCACAACGTTCACGAGTCACTAACGTTACCAACTCAAGAAGTTGGTAACAGTTGATAACCAACCAAGTATATTTACCACCATGATCTAGTAACTCTCCCTAACTCTCACAGGATCTAGAAACTTTTTCTACCTCTGAGTAGTATATGTTTCACCTTCAGAAAAGGGGAATCCTTGTCTCCTGGCAAAAATGATAAATGTTTCCTCTTTAATCGATGCACACCATAATAACAAATGAGCCATTAACGATGTGCGGTAAGAAAGTTTTCTCAAACTCTAAAAATTTAGTAATTTCCTCTGCTCACCTCCAGATTGCAGCCGAATACCGGAAATTACATTCATGTAATTTCCATGAGGAAAAAAAAGCGGAGTTCTACCGCTTTTCGCCAGGTGGCCGCCGGAAGCCAAAAATATAAGAAAAAATACAAAAATTGGCCAAACAATTATCGCTCCAATAGATTTTGTTTTTACACTTCTTACAGGCACATTCGGAAATACATTATGCACATAACACTGACAAAAGATTAGAACACATATAGCACACACACACACACACACACACACACACACACACACACGCGCACAAGCGCGCCTCCCAGCGGCGGAGTACACTGCCGATACTCCGTGGCGATTGCGGAGCGGCTCCGCGGCTGCAGCGGAGGTATGTCACGGCGCACGAGCCTTCCGCGGCTGTCGACAGCGGACTCGAGCGCTCAAACCGATAGCGGTAAACATCGATGAGCAGCATTCGCTCGTGGTGCAGTCGAGCTACGCTACGGCGCCGGACTGCACCAAACTCGCGTCCACTGACCTTTTCCAGAACGTCTGCGCACGTGCAGGCCCATGCCAAGCGCAGAAATACCAAGAATCAAGGAGGCTGGATCAGCAGTAGCAAACATAATTGCAGCATCATATGATTGTTTTACGCAAAAGAAAGCACGAAAGTAACGACGTTTGACGCCACGGATGCTCCACTTGACGGCGTTGGACGCCCGCTGTCGAGAACGAAGAACTGGTAGCGTAGTCCCATTATATGCGCAGGTAGGTCCTCCTCGATATTTAGCTCGTGCAGCCACCGCCTGGTGCCGTCGGTATGTGAAAAAGCGTCCATTGGCCAACCGCTTTGCTCCAATCGCTAGACTGTTTTATTTTACGTCATGAGGCGCAATGTTTTGCTTATTTAAAGTTGTTTTCTGCAATATTTAATTTGCTAATAACTCACAAAATATTGCGAATTTCTGTAATATTTTTTTCCTCGGTGTTCCTGCTTTCATGGAGCTCCGTTTCAGCGCGAACTTCAAACCAGTCAAAAATTGTTGGTGGGCCCCTTTAAATAATCATTTACAAGAAGTTTGTTGGTCTGTGATCAGAACGTCCGTGAACGATGTTCCAAATATGGTTCTGCTTTCGCACCAATAGTGTAACCTAAGAAGGTCACTCATAGGGGCGGATCCAGAAATCCATTTTGGGGGGTGGGGCGGGAAACTTTGTAAGGATACTATTCTCCCATTCTTTCATGTCACCAGAGGTCCACTCATGTCAAATTTTCCTCCGAAAAGGGGGAGGGGGGGGGTCGACCTTGTTTGAAAGAGGGGCGGCCGCCCCGTCGCCCCCCCCCCTTTTGGATCCGCCATTGGTTGCTCAACAGTTCAAGGAGTGTACTGATTACTAAGAAACAAAGGTACACACAGTAATTGTTTGCGACAGTCGAAAAAATCGGTCTTCCCGTAGGCACCCAACAGCCATGTTCTCAATTCCCCGCATAGCAGCTGCCGCAATGGCGCGAGCCAGGTCACCAGGTTAGCCCTTGTCCTCACGGCTGTTAGCATAATATGTATTTCTATTCATTCATGGTTACTTAAAGATGCTTTACCTTATGCCTGGTATTTCTACATTGTGCTCGCGGCGAAGGTAGGTTGTAAGTTAGGTGGCGTCGACGATCGCTGCGCCCCATTTTCTGGATGGGCTACACAAAACATCACGAAACATAATTATCGCTCGCGGATCGCATTGCAATTTTTGAGTGGCCCACTTATGACAGCTCAGTTTTCTGGAGGAATAGATAATGCAGAAAGACTCATAGAATTTCAAATTGCATTTTACTGAAAGTGGTTCAAAAACAAAATTCCAGCGCTCATTTTGTTAGCTTCAGTGTTTCGCATGTTGCAGCCTAACCTCAAAAATACCAATCTTTTGTTGAAACGCACAAGAAAAATAATTTTTAATCTAATTAATCGATTTTTCAATGTGCACCTGGTGGATGCATGTCGAGCCTCTTTGGGAGGTAACCTAGCAACGTTGGGGAACGTGCTGCGTTGTCATGATGTAGCAAGTTCCATGGGAGCAGCGCCACTCTTTGTTAATTCAACATTTTCATTTTTAGCTTTCCAACTCAACTTATACATCGCACATTGTACCAAACAGTTCAAGAAGATGGAAAGGAGGGACTCCGCTCTTGTTGGGACCCTCCTTTGCGTACTCGGACACAACCATTCTCCCCATAGAAGATTAGCCCGTCGCTGAAAATTCGGACAAAAGTTGCTTTTCCCACCTCGTTCACCCCTAAGTTGACAGTGCTGTGGAAGCTACGTGCTCCTTGGGCCAGCCACACGCGCCTGACCCCACGGGTACTTCGAACGGCTCGGTTGTAACGCGTTGACCCTATTGACACCACCACAACGCTGACAACGCCACGAACGGCAGAGCTCGTTACCACTTCATCATTGCCATGTCACGAATCTTTTTTTTTTTCAGATTTTGTTTACGCCAGATATCTCATGACGCTTCGCGCGTCTACGTTCGCTTCTCTTCGAGCGCTTGCTCGAGTGCGCCCTTTGGAAGGAAAAATATAGCCAGTCGTTCAAAATACGAATGTGCGATTATCATTTACGGTTATTATCCGTCATGCTTAACTTATGTCCGAACAAAATATGAATATTTGAATCTTCGTTTCTCTACTGCTTTGAGGTGAAAGCCTGAGCAAGAATCATCGCCAGCTGATCCTGCTTTACGAGATTGTCTTCGTCCAATGAGCTTACGGAACAACTTAAAGGGGCGGTGCAACGAGTGTCTGCTTTTTGTGCAAATACAGCATATAAGGAATTTCTGTTTTTTGGTAAGCAGCAATAATGCTGCTCATCAAACTACGCATGGTCATGCACCCCCCCCCCCGTCAAAAGAAAAAAGAAAGATTGAAATGAAAAACACTTAAGACCGGTTACGTGTAAGAATGCGGAATCATACGTATGCGTAGCGTATTCCTACAAGCTGCGCGCACCCCTATCCTCCGCTGCAGCCGGCCGAGCAGTATCACGAAAGCAGCGCACCCGCCGCTAACAAGACCGGTGCCGCGTCGCGCGGGTTGCAGCCAATCCGGAGCAGCCAATTCGTCCCAGACAATCCGGCGCGTCGCAGCCATTATATTAGCCGTTCCGCAGAGGAAATTTCTCTGCCGTTTTTCGCGGTTACGGACAGCGCCTGCTCCGCTTAATGGGGCAGTCAATACTTTAGCATTAATAAACATGGCACACTCGAGGCTTTAATCGGTTCACTGGGTTAGAATTAGGAATTTTTCGCTTGTTGTCTTGAAGTCTAGGACGAGGACGTCCTTCTCCTTCCCTCTTCTCATTCCGCGTGAGTGGAGGCTATGGAAGTACACTCTCGCTACCTTTATTTGTCTTTTTTTCAGAGTGGACTGGTTTGTCTTTAGACTGCATTTATATATTTAGTGGGCTAAATAGTAAGGTGGAAATTTTTTTAATATAAATTAGTTATACTATGTGTAGTATTTCACGGGGAGTTTCGCAACATATTAAAGCAAATTGGCCGTCATTCTGAAAGCCACAAACGTTATCGACGATGCCGAAATCGCTGGAACTCCATGGAGAGTCCCGTTAGCCAAAATCAAAATATTGACTCATATATACGAAGAGAATAAAAGCTGTTGGCTTTCTGAAACACAGGAATGCATTTTTATGATTTAAGAAAACAAAAGGTTCTTAATGCATTTCCCTTTTCAAATTTTATGCCAGTGCTGTAATGTTCAATGAACTGGTCATAAAATATAAATGCCAGAAACAATAAAGAATAGGTCTGTATTACTTTGTGCACGTATATTTTACTAGTTTGGTTTATGCCACCATTTTAGATGCCATGCAGTAATTTGCAAACATACAATTAATATACACCGACATTTAAAACCTGCAATGATTTAGCACTATTAAAAATACTCCGATGATACTCCAAAGAAAAAACGGCATACCATGTACAGTATTTCACGCATAAGTGATGGTGACTAATTCAATCTTTCCAGCTAGAAGCAACTCTAGTTACTACCTGTCTAGCGTTTGGTGTAGTAAATGCCTTGTAAAAAATAAGTAAAGGTTAGAAAAAGATAACATACCGCCTTTGAAGTAGTACATCGCTAGTAAAAATGTAGTAACATTAAGATCATATTAGTAACAGTACCAGTTACTACGTTTTGTCTAGCTTTTTTCTAAGAGTGCATATGTAGCCCTGGAGTAATGGGAAGGGGACTCGTGGCAATTCCACCTAAAAGACAAAGCCTTAGCTCTTCCCCACCAGAATCCATCACTAACGGATGGAAGCAGCGCCGCCCTGCCTGGGTCAGCATCGCTTCCAAGTTTTTTTGTAGCGTTTGACGACAATAGTAACGGTAGAACCCGACTGCGCCATGACGGACGTGTCTGCCGCTTTGAGGAAGCTCTCGGCAAACATCAAAGTATTTGCCTCTTAGGTCGGGTTGCGGGTTTCTTAACGATTACCTAAAGCGCTGGTCTTGTTTTTGGGTGCTATTAGTTTGCGACCCCTGGTACTCGCGGGGTGTATTTCTTAGTCCCGCTTCAGACGGGGCAACTTTTCCAGCAATTTTGAGGTTGCTGGCAGGTTGTTCCCTAGGTTTTCCCAGATCGACAATTAATTGCTGAGATCGGGTTCGGCTCGAAACGGACGAGCAACTCAAACAACTCGGAGCCGTTTGAAGCGGCAGCAGCCAATCAGGGACCCGACATTTTCACGTGACACCCCTGTGGTGGTGATGATGACCGTTAAAGACTTGGTTCTGGTTTGAAATATATCGTTTTAGAAAGAAACCTTTTCAGAAAGATGAGTTAGTATTCTCAACGCCATTCAAAGATATAAAAACACGTTTTTAGCGCATAGCTGGGCGTCTAAATAGTGCAAGAAAATTAAAAGTGAATGATGATGATAGCAACTCGTAGCAATTGGGTTGCTGCGTGTGAACGCGGACGGCCCGTGTTGCGGGTGTTGCGACGTCAAGTTGCTGGGTGAAATTGCTCCTTCTGAAGCGGGCCTTAGAGCCCGCCGGTTGCTGCGGTTTTCACAGTGAAGATTGTCGCGCGTCCCGCTGCCAGCAGACCAGGTGCGAGCGGCACAGAATCTCCGCCAAAAGAAATGAAGCAGCGACGCGCTCCAATTGAGCAAAATAAACATAAAATTTGAAAAATAAATTAGAAAAAAACTTCAGGATAAGGCAGGTCTTCTCGCCATATTTTTATTTAAACGTTATCATCACCAGCTTGAACGTTAGTGGTCCTCCGCTTCATGTCTGTTGAAATATGTTTGAATTATTTTGCATTATCGTTCACAGTGCGTTTAATGTCCTCGGTCGTAACTATTGCATGTTATCAACATCACTGTTCTTTTTCTATCACTCTTAATAGCCTTCTATACTCCGCGAATGTGCTAAGTTTTGACTCTCTTCGCTATCTCCCCTTCGCTCCCGACCGAGAGAGCTCCCCAGAGCCTGTGGAGTTATCTCGGCCACAAGTTTCAAGTAATGTCATAATTAGTTGTAAATAGCATCATCACCAAACATCGTAAAGGTTCGCTCTAATGTCCTCGAATTTCACACCACGCGCTTTAGAACAGGTCAATGCTTATGGTCGATCACCACTAAACCTTTCCTTGTTCTGAGCCACCAAGTTACCATTCCACTTTCAAAGGCCACATTAGTGCTATTAGTGCACTCAGACAAACAAAAAAAGGAGAAAAAAGGTGTTAAGGGTGTGTTTTTTTCTAGTTTATTGACGTGCCCCAGACGGACAAAAAAATAAAAGAGAAACAAGATGATTTTTTTCCAAGTCTGGCAGGCTTTCCTGCCTGATGTATGCGCGGCTGCTCTACGTTGGGTCTGTTTACTGTTAATGGGTGCCGTCAAACGATAAACGTGGTTTTGTGTTTCTGTGAGTCACCAACATCGCTATGGCAGTATTGTGCGTTGTTAACGAAGTCTGGAATCGTCGTCGATGTCCCCATGTGTCTCGCGTACCTGTGCTGTAACAGCGAGACACGATTATGTGTACAGTAGCAGGTGGACATTCTGCTTTACATTACATATGTTAATAAGCCCGCTTAAGGGATTAGGCGCAATACATCGACCTGCGGACAGTCTTGTTAGAAAATTGATCTGAAAAGTAGCTCCTATCATAGTGCCCTGTTGTTCCCTTTGCGAAAGCAACTGGGACTTCAGCAAAGGGTTGAAAAGGCTTGAAATGTGACGAATAGCAAATACGTACGTATATTTAAAGTTTGGAATGGCAGCATTAAAAGAAACTCAGATAAAACAACCGATTTTGTGCTGGATAAATTTAGTTCCTCATATACCCGGATATATTTTTGGTCAACAGTCGGCTTGTGGCCCAGCCCACAAATCCTAGATGCCTCATTTTTAGTTTATTTGTTGTTAATTTTTTACCTAAACGATTTTGGATCTACACGCAACTGCTAAAAGACACATGTTTGAACTCCATCGGGCTGGTCAGCCCCTTTGTTTAAGTAAACTCACGTTCATGAGATATGTTTCAATTAAAAGGAAATCCAGATTGTTGGATAAAGGTCAAAGCCCACTTCACTTTCGAACGTGAATTTTCTAGTCGATGTCAAATTTATGAGCTCTTAAAGCATAAGGCTGACCGTAAAATGATGCCCTGATTATCGGTCAGAAAGGGACGAGTTCGGAATACAAATTGATCCGCATAATCGATGACGGTCTGTGGATACGCCAGAGCCCCTCGGTACATCAACCGGCCAGCACCCCCCCCCCACACACACACACACACACACGCACACGCACACGCACATACACATATATATATATATATATATATATATATATATATATATATATATATATATATATATTACGTGAAACGTATTTTGTTTCGTCAGGTGGTTGTTCAGATTTCAATGAAGTGTGAAAGTGTAGCGGATATAAACATGCAGCCGCGAAGCTCGATGCCTATTAGAGCATGAGCGAGGCCACGTTATTTGATAGGTAGGCGAGGAGGAATAAAATACTTTAACTGCCAGTATCTCATTCCACGATCTGTTATCAGGCTTATTTATGCTACGTGTTAAGTTACTTGATGAGGGCAGTGAGCGCACGCGCAGGGCTCGGTGATGTTTCGGAGCCATGCAGGACACTTTTACGTGTAACCTAATTCCCTAGCAAATGGCTCAAAAACGTCTTCCGCCGACGATATATACACCAACACAGTGTTTACAAACAAGCCCGCTTATCCTACACCAGGTGTGGGCACCGCGCGTGCGCAGAAACCAAATTCGGGAAGAGTGAAGCGTTTACGCATGCGCAGTACCGACAGCTATGCCACCACAGTGGAGTGACGTCAGTGAGTTGAGTTGGTCTATAACCGGGAACGACAGAGTTACGTATTTAAGCAAGTCATCCCCGATATATGCTTGTTCTCGAAAGCCCCACGGCGTAGTCAACCATACGCAACACCTTCCACAAATTAAGGCTTTGACTGCATTCATGTTGGTGAAAAACCGATTTCTCAGCACTTGATGCATCTCTTCCAGCTGCTGAGTGAAAACCACATTTACACAGTTTAATTCACGGCCACCATTGCCAACAAACTCAAACAGGACCAAAAATAAACAAATACTCTAATCGAAAAACTGTCTTCCCTCGAGTCCAATTTTCGCCACATTCTACGACGTGATTTGCAGGGAAGTGAACACATGGCTCATTGGAACCGAAGTAGTGCGAATTGTTTTATTTGCCGTCGGAAAAATTACAGCGTGAACGTTGTTGTTGCTGCTGCTGAGACTGTGAGGTGTGAATGCGGGCGAGTTGACGGGCGTCCTCCGCCCGGCATATTACGTCTGCTGTATAATGCTCAACCGTGTTATCTTCAATATAAGGTAGGATTGTGTCAAGCGGGGTGAGTGGCTCACGGGCATACAAAAGGTAGTAAGGAGAGTAACCGGTAGTAGCCTGAGGGGCGGTATTGTAAGCGCAGGTTACATACGGCAGGACGGTGTCCCATTTAGTTGTATGCGTCTGTTTTCGTCCTGAATTTGTGTTTATTCTTTCCGATTGTTTAAATGGAACCCATTGGTTTACTCTTCTGGAAAATGTTCGTTTGTCAGAAGTCATTCCCGATCATGGTGCCGGCTGACCGCTTTCTGATTGCACGGATAGACCTCCCCCTCCCCCGCATAAGAGAAGCTGCCGTTGCATCAAGGCAGGTCTAAAACATTGAGTATTTTTATTCAGGCGATATGTCGCAGATAGCGGCATCATCAACCACGCTGAGGGCTCGATCGTGTGTGCGCGTGTCTCATACCTCGCTCTAGTGAACAGATTCCGGCTGATTGCCGATCACCTGTCAAACCGTCCAGGTTCTGAGCCACCGAGTCACCGTTTCCTTTTCAAATGCAACAATTATTAGCTATTGAATTTCAAGTCGAAGCATCTATATATATATATGGGTGTTTTCATCTCAAATCGGGCAGGCTAGAAGGGTCTAATTTTTACTTTTCACGAAAAAAATATATGTTTTGGGGGCATTTCTCAAATGAAGAAGGGAGCAAACTGCATGTTCCCCAGATTTTGCGTTCTCGAGTTACGGAGCGTAGAAGCCGCAGTAGCAGAAACTAGTGTTTTTGCTTGCCGTCGCAGGTCGCGTGTCTGACACTTTCTGCTGGCTCTAGTGTTTTCTATACACCATTTTAACTTTTCTCCCTCATTTAATAGGCACTATAAAGATACCTTGACGTATTAAAATATTTTTAGAAATTCGATTGTTTTCTAAAAAATTGTCAAACTCGTCACTCCGGTCGCTTTTTGGTCAACTTTGACAGGTCATTACTTTGTCTGTACTTAAGGTAAATCTTATTTCTTTTGACTCTACAGAAAGCCCAAAGCAATCCCATTATAGATATTATATTATCATTATGATCTGTTAACTAGCCGCTCCGCTACTTTCACGTAAATGCTGTAAGAAATAACAAATGTTGAAAGTTTGAAGTCGATTTTCTCAAAAACCACATTTTTGTAAATTTTTATTTTTTAAATTATTTTAGATATTTTAGTCGACTACAAGAAAAAACAATCTAGAAATGTAATATTTTGGTTGTATGTCCACTATTTGAGCCGCAATCGACGTGAAATGTGTGAACATTTGTTATTTTTCACAACGTTTACGTGAAGGTAGCGGAGCGGCTACTCAACAGATCATAATTATATTACTATATCTATACTAGGCATGCTTAGGGCTTTCCATAGAACTAAAGAAATAAAATTTACCTTAAGTACAGACAAAGTAATGACCTGTCAAAATTGACCAAAAATCGAACTGAGTGACGAGTTTGACATTTTTTTTAGAAGACAATCAAATTATCTAGAAATATTTAAATACGTCGAAGGTATCTTTATAGTACCTATTAAATCAGAGAGGAAAAGTTAAAAAGGTGTAGAAAATGCATTAGCGCCAGCAGAGGGTGTAAAACATGCGACCTGCGACGGCAGGCAAAAACACTAGTTTCTGCCACTGCGGCTTCTACGCTCCGTAACTCGAGAACGAAAATCTGGGGAACATGCGGTTTGCGCCCTCCTTCATTTGAGGAATGCCTCCAAAACATATATTTTTTCGTGAAAAGTAAAAATTAGGATTATTCTAGCCTGCCCGATTTGAGATGAAACCTCCATATCAGGAAGACATGATATATATGTGTATATATTTTATATATATATATCATGTAAAAAGCACTATATGTATATGGGTGGTTCATTTCTCAAATGAAGGAGGAGCGCAAACTTATCGCATGTTGGCGTCTCTCTAAAAACGCAGTAGCCATAAACGGCAAGTCCTGGATTTTTTGTTCTCGACTTACGAATTTTAAAAGAGGCCGCGGCGGAAAGCAGTGTTTTTCACATCCGTCGTGGGTCGGATGTTTCGCTCGATCTCCCGTCGTGGATTTTCAGTCCACATTATATTAACTTTTTTCAAGCACTCTGTGGGCACAGGTAAAAGGCTCTAATACCATGAAATAATTTTAGGCGTTTTGCTTTTTTTCTGTAAAAATGTCAAAAACGCCCCCTCGGTCAATTGTTGACGAACTTTGACAATTAAATACTGGCGATCTACTTGGGTTACATCAATATTTTTTATGTCTATGGAGAGCCCAAAACACGCTCTTTATAGATATTATAAAATGATTTACCTGTATTAAATAGCCTTTGCGGGACGTTTACGTTAATGTTATGCGAAAACCAAAAAGTACCAATTTTAAGATCGATTTTCTCAAAAAACCCATTTTTTATTTTTTTATTTTTTGTTAAAATGTAGATATGATAGTTGTCTACTCGAAAAGCAAGTCGAGAAAGTGTATATTTTGTTTGTATGTTTTATATTTAAGCATCAATATCGTACAAAAACGTGTTTTTACGGCTTGAAACGGACTTGCGAATTGCGCGTCTTCACAAACTTGGAAATATTTTTGACTTTTTTCAACGCACCCACATAAAAATGAAATACAGTAGTTCCACCCTGTTATATTTATTGATCATTTAAATTTTATTATAGGCGGCAAGCTACATTGGAGCAGTTCAAAAGAGAAAGCAACACTTCTTAACAGACCAGCAGGCGTCGTAAATTTTAATGTATAGAAATCGGCAGACGTCCTATTGATTCGGGGCCTTCATTGGCCTATATGAACGTCCCGCCCTTTCGGAACCAGCAGATGACCACGACCTTTCGCGCTCGTTGTGTTAGATAGGACGGCCCGTGACAGTAAAGCGAGCAGCGCACCCTGTGTCACGAGGAGTGAAATGGTACGAATGTGTCGTTGACGCGGCGAACAGTGACGGCCACCCAGGAGTAGTCAGTCAGTCAGAGTATTGCAGAAGGGAAAGCAAAGTAACTGTTGCCCGGGAGGATGAGAACACCATGGCCTTACAATATCGACGGTCAACAACAGTTCTGCCTGCCAAAACAACGCCGCGTGCGAGCTAAAACCGGCGGCGCGGGACGAAAATCGCGCACGCACACGAAGATGGGCCGGTTTCGTTAGGGATGTGGGAAAATTTTGAAACCAGCCATCCGTGCACGCGTGAAACGATACCGCGTATTTGCCCAAGCTTCGAACGCCCTATCCTAGAAATGGCCGTGCTCTGCAAAGTGGTTGTCCTGTGCTTGTCCTCCGTGTTTTATTCTTTCAATTTTATGTACTCTATCTCCCTCCGCGGAAATCCGATAGCACCGAAGGGTTATCTCTTTTGGAAACAGCAAAGCCCGGAGACTAGCATCAAAAACGAGCGTGTTGGTAAATATACTTGTGTCTATTCTGCCCGGAGACTAGTTGGGTCGAAGTCAGCCTCCTTGGCAACTATAACCGTTTGTGAAGAGTGGTCTTCTCCCGAGATGAAAAAGTTAGCGCCGGCTGACGTGTTTTTTTTTTAAAGGAAGGGTTAAAGAAAAAGTTTGAGTAACTGCATGCAGTAACTACCTCGAAAGCTCCTCTCCCGATATGAAGCTCGAGGCATGTTACGTCTCGGTTACCTTCTCGCGCACCGCTGCTCGAAACTATTCTTCACTTTGTTCCGCACAGCCACGACGGATGTGCGGAACAGAGTGAAGAATAGATTCGAGCATCATCTGGACGCCATCATCCTGCCAGGCTTCAGTGTCATGGGACTGGACTCGGCGTCGGTCAGTTAAGACTTTTTTTAATTTTATTTCGTGTGTGTTTCTTCGCCCCGCTGAACTTTGTTTCTCGGGTGCGGTTCTGCTGAACTTTTTTTTATGTTTCGTTACTAACTGTTTGTTAGCATTGTTTACTTGTTGGGTTTATTTCTTCATGGCGTAGCGGCCTGACGGTGCTGTAGAGAGCGTGTTCGCACGCATTTGGTTGTGTCCCGTTTAGGGAATGCCCGGAGGAGTTGGTTTTTGTTCTTGCCGTGTGCGGCTGAGTTTTTCTGTCTTAATTAACTTTTTTTTCCTTTACGTGTCGTTGACTTCTTTGTCTGACCAGGCGTGGACCTATCGCCTTGCCACGGCTCGAACCTAAATCTTTTATTTTTTTACCGCAATTTTCGTTAAGATCGGAGTTGGGTAATTTTATTCTTATTTATTTATTTTTATTCCCTACCCTTCTCCGTGACAATCTCTACGTGTGTTTCGGATCGTTTCTGTGTCATCACTTTTGTGTATTACGGAAGTGAAAGGATATTCCCTGGTGATCTGTGCGATGTGCGGTGAACAAACCCTAGCGTTTGGTTTCGGAAAGAATTGTATATAATAGATCAATGACGTGGTGACTTTTCATGTCTTAGTAATATGACAGCTAATAGCTAGTCATGCTAGTTTACAGTGAAAGTTTTATCAATCGAAAAAATACAACGTCTGTGCCTCTTCGATATTGAAGGTCTACTAGGCCTGCTGATTTGATTAGATATGTTTCTCGTGGTTTCCCGCTCTTTTCAAAACATAAATAACTATTCAATACCACAAAATGCGTTTATAATTGATTACAAAACGCAGACAAAAATTCAAGAAAACTTTTTTACAATTCATAGAAGCGCACGTTTTTTTTTTGTCTGACTTAGGTCTTGCAAAACGAAGACGTCTTTTTCCGATATTGAGGCTTAAATATAGAACATACAAACAAAATATACACTTTCTCGACTTGCTTTTCGAGTAGACAACTATCATATCTACATTTTAACAAAAAATAAAAAAAATAAAAATGGGTTTTTTTGAGAAAATCGATCTTAAAATTGGTACTTTTTGGTTTTCGCATAACATTAACGTAAACGTCCCGCAAAGGCTATTTAATACAGGTAAATCATTTTATAATATCTATAAAGAGCGTGTTTTGGGCTCTCCATAGACATAAAAAATATTGATGTAACCCAAGTAGATCGCCAGTATTTAATTGTCAAAGTTCGTCAACAATTGACCGAGGGGCGTTTTTGACATTTTTACAGAAAAAAAGCAAAACGCCTAAAATTATTTCATGGTATTAGAGCCTTTTACCTGTGCCCACAGAGTGCTTGAAAAAGTTAATATAATGTGGACTGAAAATCCACGACGGGAGATCGAGCGAAACATCCGACCCACGACGGATGTGAAAAACACTGCTTTCCGCCGCGGCCTCTTTTAAAATTCGTAAGTCGAGAACAAAAAATCCGACGGACTTGCCGTTTGTGGCTACTGCGTTTTTAGAGACGACGCCATAACATATATTTTTTTCAGCGAAATTAAAAATTCGACCCTTTTTGCCTGCACGATTTGAGATGAAACCACCCATATATATACATATATAGATTGTGAGGGTGAACATATAGGTGTATTCAATGAGAGCATGTATAAATACAATGCTGTGCGACCGTTATCGATGTCCTTCGGGAACAGACTGCGCGCGGTCAATGCTCCGGCGAGAGACTTCTTTTTTGCCCTCCATTTCTTTTCGAACAATATCCCTCCGCCGTCGAAAGGGTCGGTCATCCGGCACTTGTGGTAGAGTTAGTTATCTTGGCGTTAGTATGAATTCATACGGGCGATATGAACAATGTCGCTTGATTTGGAGAGGCGATATCGAGGCGACGAAAGTGGGGCTACCTCATAGTTGGCTGGCGAGAGTTGGCGCAGAACACAGAATGGGCCACCGAAGTGCTTCATAAGTTTCTCACAGAGACCGGGGGCGCGTGAAGGGGTCCACAAACGAACCTCGTCTCCAACGTTGTAATGGGCCGGGCGATAAAGGTCAGCGTGACGTAATTGTTGCTGCTGCTGAAACTGTAAGGTGTGAATGCGGGCGAGTTGACGGACGTACTCCGCCCGGCATATTACGACTGCTGTATAATGCTCAACCGTGTTATCTACAATGTAAGGTAGGATTGTGCCAAGCGGGGTGAGTCGCTCACGGGCATACAAAAGGTAGTGAGGAGAGTAACCGCTAGTAGCCTGACGGGCGGTATTGTAAGCGCAGGTTACACACGAAAGGGCGGTGTGTCAATTAGTGTGGTCCTTCGAAACATACATAGAGATCATGTCCGCTAGAGTGTGACTGAGGCGTTCGGTTAGCCCATTGGTTTCAGGGTGATACGCAGTTGTGACGCTGTAACCGGTTGATACGAGGTGCAAGACGTCTTCGAGGAGGTTTGAAATAAATGGGGTGCCTCGATCGGTGATGATCTGCTGGAGCGCTCCGTGACGTAACAAAATGCTCTGTAGAGAGAAGTTGGCGGCTTCCTGGGCATTGGCGGCTGGAACGAACTTGGTTTCGGCGTATCGCGTGAGGTGGTTGATGGCTAGGATAATCCATTTGTTGTTCATGGTCGATCGAGGAAAGGGGCCGAGAAAGTCTATGCCGACGCGTTCAAATGGCCGATCAGGTGGGACAAGAGGTTGTAAAAGTCCCGACGGCTTAGTGGTGCGGGATTTTTAATGTTTGGCATGGTGACATGCTCGAACGTACTTGCTGATGGTGCGGGTCATGGCGGTACGAAAGTAGTTCCGGCGGATTTTAAAATAGGTTTTGGAAAATTCTAAGTGCCAGGCTGAAGGGTCGTCATGATAAGCTTGAATAATTTCTCGCTGTAGTTGTGATGGAACAACTAGAAGCCAAGTTCGTCCTTGGTGGTTGTAGTTACGGCGGTAGAGAATGCCATCCCGAAGTACGAAGAGTCGGGAGCGCAGTTGGGTCTGTACTGTGTTTTTTTTTTTTTGGCGTGCCGTTGAGATGTTGAATTATAGGCTGCAAAGATTTGTTGGACGATTGAGTGGCTCCAATGTCGAGAGTGTCCAAGACTGCAATGGTGTCTCGTTGGTCGACAGGAACTGAAATGAGTGTTGAAACCGGTAGTGGACACGTAGAGACGCTGTCGACATCAAGATGGTGTTTCCCGGATTTGCGCAGGACGTTAAAGTCGTAGTCTTGTAACTTAAGTGGCCATCGTCCAAGGCGTCCTGAAGGATCTTTGAGAGTGGCCAACCAGCATAAAGCATGGTTGTCAGTAACAATAGAAAAGCGGTTGCCGTAGAGGTAAGGACAAAATTTGGAAATGGCCTATACGACGGCTAGGCATTCTCTTTCAGTGATAGAGTAAGTTGCGTTCGCATTTTGTTAGGGTGCGGCTGGGTAGGCGATGACGTGCTGAGTGCCAGAGATGGTTGGGGCCAAAACTGCACCGAATTCATATCCGCTGGCATCTGCGCGATTCTCGGTATCTCCACTGGAACAAAATGGCCGAGTACAGGTACGGTTGTTAGTGCCATTTTGAGGTCTTCGAAAGCTTTGCTTTGCTCCGTACTCCAGTGGAAACACATGTTGTTGCGAAGTAGAATGTTCAAAGGTTCGGCCATATTAGCGAATCCTGGTATAAATTTGCGGAAGTAGGTGCATAGGCCAAGGAACAAGCGTACGTCTTTTAAGCTCGTGGGCTGTGGGAAGTGAGAGACGGCGGCTGTTTTTTGAGGATCCGTGCAAACTTCATTAGTGATGACTATATGACCAAGGACTTCAATTTCTCGAGCTCCTAATATTCACTTTTATTAGTTGAATTGTAAGCCAGTGGATTGAAAGCAATCAAGTACTTGCCGCAGGCGGTGCACATGCTGTTCAAAATTTGCTGCAAAAACAACTACCTCGTCAAGATAACAGAGGCATGTTTTCCACGTGAGGTCCCGGAGTAGTGTACCCATCAGCACTCAAATTTTGCTTCCTCGTTGCAGAGACCAAATGGCATAACCTTGAACTGGTACAGTCCATCAGGTATAATAAAGGCGGTTTTCGATTTGTATGTGTCAGCCACTGGGATTTGCCAGTATCCGCTGCGGAAATCCATGGCGGAGAAGAAAGAATATCCTTGTTTAGTGTCGAAGGCGTCGTCTATGCGGGGGGGGGGAGGGTAGACATCTTTCTTTGTTATTTTGTTGAGGCGGCGGTAGTCTGCGCAGAAACTCATGGAGCCTTACTTTTTTCTTTACAAGAACTACTGGTTAAGACCAAGTACTGTGAGATGGCTCGATGACCTCTTTATATGACATATCTTGGACGTGGTCGCGGACTGCTGTACGCTCGGCCGAGGAAATTCGGTACGCACGACTGTGAATAGGTGAGGCTGTTCCAGTGTCGATGTGGTGCTGGACATGCGAAATCTGAATAAGCGGGCGCCGGTTGAAGTCAAAGAGAGTTTGGTAAGCTGTAAGCAGTTTGGTCAACGCTTCATGTTGGGTGACGGTCAAGTTAGGGTCCACCAGACAGCGTAGCAACGTTGTGCTTAGAGTATTGTGTGGCGACGGTTGCCAAATGGGTACCACGGGGAAGAACTTGCGCTTGGGCCGAGGAGTTGGTGACAAGAAAGAAAAATTTTGCCGTCTTTTGGTGCGATTAAGCTGTACGGGACAATGATATTATATGTGAAAGCGTTTGGATGAGGCTCAATGAGGCAACTTGGGGCTGCGAGCGAGTGATCCGGCAAAAGTATATTGGCGAGAACAGAGTAGGAGGGACGGTGTAGTCGTCGTTGGTGTGAAGGGGAACAGATGATTGTTGTTGAAAGTCGTTCATAATGCCAGTAGAGCTCAAGTGAAGTTCGCGGCTGGCGCAGTCAATGAGAGCATCGGCGGCTGACAAAAAATCCCATCCGAGATCAAGGTCGGCAACACAACCGGGGAGCAGAGTGAACACAATAATGTGAGTAGTGCCACTAATAGAGATGGACATGGTGCAGCATTCGAGAGGTTGTAAGAGGTCACCATTCCCCATGCGCACGAAATATCCGGAAGCTGGCGGAGGCAGCACCTTGTCTAAGCGGCGGCGAAGGTTATTGGACATGCAGGATCTTGCGGCCCCAGTATTGACTAGTGCTGAAATTTCTTTTTCGTCAAATGTTACCGTAATAATTGTTGGATAAGGACGAAGAGGATTTGCGACAGTTCGTGTGAATGCAGCCTGACCTCCGGCGTAAAGGCAGGCTGCTGCTTTTAGGTTGACGACTGGTTTGCGACGGGAGGGCTGTTGAATGGCGAGGCGGAGCGCTGACATCTTGGGTAAGGAGATGGTGGTCAGCCACGGCGGAGGTTCATAACCAGAAGAGGATCTGAGGGGGCGGTCGTCGAATTTGAGGCTAGCGTTGGTGTCATCGAAGCGTCAGGGGTTGTTGAGTCGGGACCGACCGAAAGTTTCGGTGTCGATACGGCGATGACAGTAGCGGATGATGTGACCGGGGTTATGGCAATAAAAGCAAACTGGACGGTGGTCTGACTTTCGCCATACCTCTGTTCTTCGGGGTGCTTCATGGTGTCGGGGTGGTGCTGGTGTCGCATTCTGAGGTTGCATAGGAGAACATATCGGCGGCGCATGCTGCAGAGCATGACAGTTGGACGCGGAAGAACTGCTGAGGCATACGTGCACGGGACAAAAGGCGCCGGATCGAGTGCGCATCGAAGTTCCTCCTTGATATTTTTGTATGTTAGGTGCGGTCGCGTCGGCGGATTGCTTGAAAGTATCCACAGATTAATGTGAAGTTCGACAGAGATGACAAAAATTCACGGAGTTCTTCACGGATGATTCAGCGGATTAATGCCGGGAGGTCGGTGTCAGAAGATGGATGGGAAACTTCTGGGAGACGTGCAAATGGAGCTTTAGAGATTTGTCCACTTTTGATGTTCCTCGTGGTGTTGCACTCAGAGAAAAGTTGCTGAACATTCGGAGAAGACTTGGGGGCAACTGCAGAAAATCATTTTTGGGACAATCCCTTGAAGAGGCGTCGGATCTTGTCATCCTCAGGCATGTTCAAGTCGGCACGATTGCACAAGCGGAGAACATCATCGATGTATGCTGTAGAGGATTCAGTAGCGTCTTGGTATCTTCGTGACAGTTAGTCACGGGCTTGTTGTCGGCGGCGCTCGGGTGTGCCAAGGATGTCAGCGAATGCGGCTTTAAACCCGTCCCATGAATTGAGGTACCACAACGCAGCGTAAAGGTACCTTTACGCTGCCATGTGAATTGGGTATTACACTGCTTTCCCGCAACTTTCATTCAAGGCCATGCCAGTATTTTATGTGCCACGAGCGTTCGGCTTATCGCGCTATTTTCAAACCGCAAAAGTAATAGCTCGAGGGAACCATAACGTAGAAATAACCGTCAATACGCGGCGACGGCAACACCTGCAATCTATGTCTATAAAGTATTCACCAGGTGCCATATGTGAGCCCGTTAATTATCGTGCGTCAGAAGTGGAGTTGTATGGTTGGCATGGGAAAGGACCCCGCCTTCTCAGACACACTTCCTAGCTATTGTCTGCGAAAACGAAGATCTTGATGGCGTGGAATGCAGGTTACGGAAGCACTGGGGAAGTTTTAGCATATACAGCGCAGTAAACGTCTTCGCATTCTCCGCCAAGTTACATTCAGGACTAAGTATCTGAACGAGCGAGCCATACTGTCGCGCACTGGAGCTGCATCTTAAATACTCATGACATGGTGGCATTTCATCGGAGCGTCGCAGCGTCGCAGCTGTAAAAATTTGATATAGGCTAATATTTTCTTTACAAATTAGTTTTTCTTACTTGTCTGCCCGCAGCACAGAAACACTAGCCTCGATTTAGGGTTTCAGTGATTCTGGTACACTATAAATCACATCTAAAAGAAAGAAATAAGTGCAAATATTTTGTATCCCTAAAAGGCATCCGGTGAACGCTGGCCTTCGCCTCGTACCGCTGAACCAGATAGCGCTGATATCACATAACACAGATATTGTTCCTGCGAACTCGCAATTTCGACCGTGGTGTGAACAAACACGGACTTTTTTGTCGACACTTTGCTACTCTATTGGGACCGAAGATCTAACCATCGCGCCCTTAATGGCTGAATTGAAAACTACATCGATGGGGCGAACGCAGCACAAAATATTTGTTTTTACTTTCAGGCAGCGCTCGTCCAAGTATACGAACTTTATTTCAGTGTTCGGCTTGGGCTCGTGTTCAATCAGTGAAGACAAACAAGGACACAGGACGTGGATGTTTTTCTTCATCCTTCTCGACTGAGCGCGGGGAAATAACTGGGAACGGGTCGTGCCCACTCTTTGTCCTGCACTCAATCGAGAAGGATGATGTAAAGAATCCAGTTTGTTGTGTGAGTTAACGCAAAGCTCTGGGGAAAACAAGTAAGACATAACTTCTCGCAAATGTCCTCAAAGCTGCTATGAGATGCGTAGCAAAGCTTCTATGAAAGGATTAGCTCCCGAAAAAAAAAAAAAAACCTGCTGGCGAGAGCGGTGTGACGTAATATCAGGTGGCCGCTGGCCTGATTGACGTAACGCATCGCTGCAATAGCCATATAAGGTAGCACCCTTGTGGTGCGCTCGTTCGCTTGGTCTCGCTCTGGTTTACATCGCTGCTACACACCGCCAAAAAAAAAGACTATCAGATAGCCCACCCGAGAGTGTAGTTTGTGATAGCGTCCGGCACGCCTGTGCGGTGTGCAATAAGCACTTTGCACTTCAAAGTCTGTTTTGCTTTTTTTTGCGATTTCGCCGCGGAATTGCACTATTTCGGGGAAGATGGCGCGTTTCCTCTCACTTGCGTCTAGGTGAGCAGTATTAAACATACAAACTATAATTCTTTCAAGGCAAACCAGTTGCACTGGTCCTTTAAGGGATATTCCAGGTGTAAAAAAACTGACGAATTTCCGAGTAAAAAAAACAGTAAGAAAACAATATCGTCGAAACAAACAAAATAAAAAAACAAAGACATTTACTTGCAACTAATGTTAAACAACCAATGTTCTGGGAAAATTGAGTATACCCTTGCGAAAATGGCATATCTGAACTTATATAAAAAAAATAGATACGGTTATATAAAAAATTGGGCAGATCTGGCGATATCGAGTAAATCAGTTTATATGCCTTATTAAGCCAGATCTGCTCAATTTTTTATATAACCGTATCAGGGTCCTGTTATGGAGATATCAAGACCCTGATAACCTTGATATACAGTTTTTGTTTTTTATTCTTGTATATTTGTTTTTAAAAAAGACCATCACTACACTTATCGGTTTATTCGATGCAAGTTATACGCCCAGGGGACATTATGTAGGGCTAAGTTAGCAATGACACCGTCGTTTGCGAAATTACTACCGTTTTTTAATTAGTGAAAATAGACATTTAGTTTCCATTGAAACTTGCTGAACGTCATTCAAAATCCCTAAACGTCAATTTTCAGAAAGACTTTCAGCGCGTGAGAAAGGTTACCACTCGTGGAGCAGTGTCAAGCTATGTGGTATGGTCAGGCGCCCGCGCAATTGTTCCGTCTCTTATCTAGCCACAGGCTTGTACCTGGTCCACGAGTGGTAACTTAGCGCATTACCACGCTCACACGTCGCTCAAAGTCTTTCTAAAATTACTGATTTATGGGTTTTGACACACTCGGCAAGTTTCTAATTGAAGCTACCATGTCTATTTCCACTAATTAAAAGAAAATTAGTGAATTTTAATTAATTAGCCGACTTATCGCAAAGAGTAGAAAACTACGATTGTCTTCCTGGGCGTATAATCCACTTGCACAAACCGCATAGATGCAGTTTTCACGGCTTCTTTAAAACAAATCTGCGAGAATAAAAAAATAACACCCGGTATTTAGGCATTGCACGTACGTCACATCATGACGTCGAACACCGGTGTCCACCATGCTGGTGGTGGACACTTCGACCCTGCATAGCGAGAGCAATGGTAAACTGTGCCGCGCTCGCCTGTAGCAATTACCTAATCCCGACGATCGTCCGATCGTTTCGTCGGCATGAACCGCGAGACAGTAGGAATTGTAGTAGACCGTTTTCTCCTCCGCTGCGTTGTCCGAAGAAAACGCCGCACCTGCGCATGCCCGCCGCCAGCCTTATCTGCATAGTCTGACGGTCTTGTGGGGGATCACGGAGCGCTATCCGGGTGCTTAGCGAGCTGCGAAACGGCCTACTACAATTCCCAATATCCGTCAGTTAGAGAAAGTATGAGCGGCAGGAGAGGATACGCCCGCAGATTACCGAGTTTGTGGCACGCATCTCATAGCGGCGAGCAACTGCACTTTTCTACCGTTGTTTACGTTCGCGACCGCCTTTGCATCGGCTTTTGCCCATTCGCTAGTGTGTAGATGCCCTTGTCTTTCGGTACATAACGCCGTTTCCCGCTTCGAGCGATGTGCGCCGCGAGCCCGGCCGTCAAGTGATCGGTTTGTGCCGTCTACGAGACGGTAACCCTGCAGAGCAAAGTTATGAGAGTAAGCCGGTTAGAAACATCATAATATGAAACCCTGAGTCAATGAGAGTTGCAATTATTTGATTTATCCTTATCTCAGGGTTTAGATTATGACGGTAACCTAGCGTTGTTTACCAGTATTTCGCAAAATCGTAACAATCTTTCTACAAGTGACTCGTAAAATCGCTCGTCAAATTTTAGAACGCGCAATTAAGATTCTTTGTTGTTGTTCTTTTTGGCGACACGTCAAAATCTTTGTCGGCGGCATATCGTAACTTTCTGCTTGTAGCGCAATCGAACCAATGCCGAAACATTCTGCCAATTATTCTCCCGGCTGCCAGGAGATAGACACGGCCTAATTCTAGAAGGCAATCTAAGAGTACCTTTAGGAAAACGATCTATTGTCGCGAAGTAGGTTGCAGCGCACTTACGTTGACGCGACTGGACCTGAAAGGTAATCCCAGATAGATGTCGACACGGCCACGACGGAATCACCACTCAAACACAAAAACGAGAAGGAAGGTGTCCGTGAAGAATCAACACATTGTAGCACAACCTGTCACTTTTACAAACGAGCACTAACTAAACGCTTCTTGGGCTTCTTTGAAATCGCTTGCAGAAGCAGAAAATCGCAGCAACCACGCGGGCGCAAACAACACCAAACTGCATGGATCCGCATCCGTCAAACCACGTGACCACGCTTTCAGGTTAGTGAGAGAGAAAAAAGGAGAAGGACAGGCCAAAACGGAGTGCACAAACAATGGACTTATCTTATGGGGCATCAACGTGCGGATTTGTCACTTGTACCCAAGGCTGATAGTGGAGTGAATGCTATGTGTGGCCTTGAGATCCAGGCAGGTGCTGCGTTCTGGCTTCATCACCAGTTTCCTAGACTGTAGTCACGTGACCCTAACCGGAGACACGATTGGCCTAAAACATGCATAGCGTCTACCCTGCTGTCAACACTGAGTGAACATAGAGCTCTCTGAATTCTGAACTTCCAAACTGTCTTGCTCGAAAGTGACTGAAAACGATGCGAGTTTGAAGATACTATGTTTTACGCCGTGCAACCCACATCACAATTTAAATGAAGAAATAAGCGCGACTATTTTTTTTCTTGCACATGATGTCCACAAATAAATAAATAAATAAATGTGTATATATATTTTTTACCAATAAATCTTAAAATTAATCAGTACACTCTTAGGGTTCGCGTTTTTAAATTTCCTAAATATTTTTACGAAAGAGTTGGGCACATAAAAGACACCCACTTTCAACACACGATGAATCGCAGACGCTCGCAAGCGGATGGTTGCGATGCTACGCGAAAGGTTTGTGAAAGATGCTGCGCAGGGCGCAACGGCTTGCAGGCGTTCGAATAGGAAAAAGGATTCGGGACGACGAAGTAGCGTCTTGCATCTTCAGTAAGCTAACGGTTCGTGTTTCCCGCTCAATTTAGCGGGGAAACACGAGTAAAATTAGTTTCACTGCTAGATTTAGCGAGAGAAATTGACGTCAATGACATAAGTACACACTCAATTTCTCGCTACTTCAGTAGCACGGTTCGTGTTTCCCGCTCAATTTAGCGGGGAAACACGAACAAAATTAGGTTCACTGCTAGATTTAGCGGGAAATTGACGTCAAGTGACATAAGTACTAATTCACTTTCTTCGCTAAATTTAGGCGGGGTGGTTACTCTGATGGCGACGCCGACACCGCTTAACTCGAAAACGGGCGCCTATGAGGCTGCGATCTCAAATCCATTATTTGATTAACTCGCTTTCCGATCTTATGCACTTTCGTCATAATGTCACACGTCACACATACAACCAAATTTCATTTGTCTTTGAATCTTAAAAATGTGCAATTGATTAATTGGTCCAAATACCTGGAATAACTTCACTTTAACGATGTTAACAATAATTAACAAATTATATGAGACTCATGCAATACAGGATCAATCAACGTGTCTTGGCGAGTACATATGACTTATTGCTTGCACGACCGAAACGGGCCCATATGTCATTATCAGGGGGCAGTTGCACGCGTATATGCGCGAAATAAGGCCGTATTTACGCACTTATACGGCCGCATCTGGCAGTATTTGTCGCTTATATGGTGATATCGGGGCGTATTTGCTCCCATATATTCCCTATCTGACTACTTATATTATCATATCTGCCCGTATATAAAATATATCAGGGCCATATCTGACATTTTCGTACGGGTAGCCAATGACAGCTGAAGAAGCACAGAGCGTGGCCTATTATCTTTACGGCCCTCGCTCGCTTGATTCGTTCTTCGGCTTCTTTGTCGACTCATACCGCAATCTGATTGGCTGCGGAGTGGTAATGAGATTCTCTGGAATTACCACGCCGCGCCTTTCTTAAGCAATCTCTGGTTCTAAACATCGACGGACTCGGACTATCTTCTTTATTGTAGCAATGCAGGTAGTGCGACTTCCGACCTCAACAACCCGAAAGTTCGAAGTGGCGGTTCAGCACTTCTGGAGCCTCAAAATTCGACATTATGGACTGCTCCATTTCCACGTGCACAATGCCCTGGGAACCACAAGGTCGACCACCACAGATTACATAGATCTGTTCAAGGTATCTACCACCTCTTCAACTCGTAGGGACACAAAGTGAAGCCACATAGAATTTAAGGCCTCAACATGACATCATCGTTAGTGGATCCCTACATGCCCCAATCGGCAAACACGTTGAAGCTTCGAAGACACCGCTGCAAGGCGGCAGACGCGTCCGCCTTGTCTTTACACCTTGCTAGCGTCTCGCTCCTCCTGAGACGTTGCGGAATGCGCTGTCGACGATGCAGACGCAAGGTAGGTCGTGCCGAGTAGGTTCCACTAGTTATTACGTTTTAGCTAGAAAGTCGCAGTCCTTGGTTCTTAGGGGGCATTGGACTAATGTATAAAATCTCCCTTGCTTAACTTAGAATTTTGTTGATGTCTACGAAAATTCCGCAATGCAAAAAAAAAAAAAGCGTTTGACGGCTTGGCCTGCGTGTAAACCTGAGACTGGGGCAGAAAGAAAACACAACAGAAGGTAGAAAACGAGGAGACAACGTCTCAACGGCTTGGAACTTTTTAATTGGAAGCTCTGGAAAGTAGGCTGTAGAGAAATCTGAAAAACAGCCCTAGAAAGAAGAAAGCTCCAGAACAGCATCAACGTTTATTAGACACTCAAAACGATGCAACTGTCCTACACAAAGTTCTGCAAAACACAAAACATTCAGGCACCTTTTTCTGGTCCTCAGTTGCAGTTCATATTTATTTAGACGTATGAAAATACGACACGAGTGGCTGACCGGCCGTGTCCACTGTCGACCGGTCGTGTCAGCGGTCACATTTCTTTTCTCGAAACGCCGTGATATTATGTGACCGATGCGCGTAAGGCGACGGCTTCACGTGATACAGTGTCACATGACACAGAGAGGAATTAGTAGATCGTTCCAATACATCCGAAATCCCAGGTATGAAATATATATTGCATGCCCAAAGGCAGCAAAGTATCAGGTACTGTTAACGTAGTCATCGGAACGATCTAAGAAGCTCATCGATCACTCGATATTTTGAGGTCGTGGTATCTCGGTATAACAGCACGACTTAAAGGAATACTGAACCAAGCATCTTAGTGTCCACAATAAGTGGCGCATGTTCTTTCAACGAGCCTGCTGCCGCAGTTGTGAGTGAGCGCGCAAAAAAAGGACGTCATTGCCCTCTATTCACGTTCAAGATTATAGCAAAATGTATGAGCTCCGGCGAAAACGAAAATAAAGACCGGCTTTCTTTCTCCACAAGTGAAAGCTACGCGCCTGTTAGACCAATTAATTGCCAACCTTTTACACTGGACCCCACTGCGGATATAAAACGCTTATTTTTCTTCTCGTTTTCCCTGGAGCACGCATATTTTAATGCCACCTTAAGTGTAAATCATAGATAACGACGTCAATTACTTGGCGTGTGCTTGCCTAGACCGGCTGCTGCAGACTCGTTGAAAAATTTTGCGCCACTTTTTGTTAAGACTGAAATGTTTGGTTCAGAATTACTTTAACACAGTGCCATCACGTCACGTTACCATGTCATGTAACGTCAGATCACGTACGCTCCTGATGTCACGTGGCACCACTACTCGACACGAAAACGTCACAAGAACTTTAATGTCATGTTAAAAATTACGCGATCGTTCCTTAAATACTGCGTTTTATACATCATAGGAATATAGAAACGAAGACGGTGGACACTTTTTGTTTTATATAATATATATTCTGACACATCATAAGAGCAGATTTGCTTAGTGTTGTTTGAAAATAGCCTTGCTCTCAGATAAGAACGAAGGGAGTGATATTTCCTACAAATAAACACCTCGAAATTCGAAAAATAACCATCCCGTTTAATTGCAAAAAAAAAACATTTGAAAAAGTTGAATTATGAAACATTAGCGTCAAATCTAAAACAATTGAAACCGAACATTATTTTGATCAGATGGAAGCAGAGGGTGACAAAAGAACATGGCGTCACATTCTCCTCTAGTAGGGACCGGGACTGAAACAAAACGTAAATAGGTTCCTGACACCCGAGGGTGACCAAAAGAGCTGTGGTAGTTACAGCTAGGGATACTATTGGATCACAAATGTTTAGGAGATTGTTTCGATCTCTAGGATATTCACACTCGATAACGATGCAATTCATGCCCAATGGCGGAGTATCGGGCATTGCTATAACATTGATTGGAATGATACACTAAAACTTCCTATTTGTTAACTCCCTTAATCTTTTTTTCTTGGCGTTCCTCTGTCTGTTGTTTTGGTTACAGGTTAAGCGTTTCTGGAAACCGGTTTATTTTTCTTTTTTCTAAAAACAGAAATACCAATGTTATTGTGTCGCTGGTTACCAATAATAAGTTGTAATTGAACTGTAAAGCATCTTCTTTTAAGGTATTGTTTTATCCGAAGCAAGTTATTCTTTATAAATGGCTTGAAGCACGTACCCTCGATATGCACAATCAGTTGGGAGGCAGCAATAACTGAGACAACTCACACTTACAAAAGTTTAAAAATATGTTTGCCTCTCCTCATTAGTTAGGATTTCTAATAGATTTAATTCCTATGTACTCAAAGTCGTCATTTATTTACACTTTTTTTATGCGGATGAATATGCTTCACAAGTTAAAACAATCTAAAAACACAGTCTTTCGCACCACAAAAAAAGAATAAAAAAGCCCCTTCGGTGGCGTGGCACCTTTTGTAAACTATCCGTCGACCCATTTATTGTTACTCGGGATTTTTGCAATATTTAATATATATTACATTTGAGAAATAGCACCATTTAAATATTCTGTTGCAGAACATTTTATATGAAATATGCAAAGTGTCAGAAATTAATAACAAAATAGAACTTCCTCTCGGTATTCAGTCAGCACCAATAACGTGTGGACAACGTTCCTCGCTTCCCAAATCACGCCGCTCTTTCCGAAGCATGCCGAAACGAACCCCTGATCTCCCATCGCGTCGACCACTCCGCATATTTGTTGCCTTGCTTTGTTAGCTTTCCGTTAGTGTGACATCGGAATGGCATCGACGACGTATGTTTTTGCATAAAGTCACACGTAATGTATCACCTTGAATCGCTTATACTTGAAACGTCGAAGACGCCGGATGCCACATGGGTCACTTCGAAAGCAGTCTCTGATCACACTAGCAAAGAACTTTGGGTGTGTACGGCGTACGTTTTACTTGGCAAACCCCTAAAACCCCGAGTTCACTCCTTAGTGCGTTGGCATGGGCCTCTTTTCCCCGCTCGTGCTCCTGGCCCCGTAGCATCTGGTGCTTGCCAGACTACGCTAAAACGGTGTCGAGTGTAGCTTGCCTTGCCTACGGCGCGTCCCACGACAGACACCGATTGCCATTTTCGATCGTTTGGGCGGCACTGGGTAGTCTCATTAGCTAACTGGAATTGAAAGTAACGCCAGCAAACATAGGACAAGTCTAATAAATAAATCAAACCAAGCGCCGTTCGCTTGTTCTACTTGTTGGTTGTGTCTTTGGTATTGATATTTTTTTCAAGTTTTCCACGTCATAGGGCCTATAGCTGTCGACGGTTTTCATGGACATTTTTGACAAGACGAGAGTGCGAGCATAAAGGCCTGTTCACACTCTTGCGACCGAGTTCGACCGAGAAAGACCAAACCGGTTTTTAATCCTTTTGCGACTTCTTAGGACCGGATGCGCTGCCGGCGGAGCTGGTCCTAAGAGATTGCATGAGGCTTAAAAACCGGTTTGGTCTCTCTCGGTCGAACTTGGTCGCAAGAGTGTGAATGGTCCTTAACTTTAACAGACGTTTATTAACATGTGGTTGTACTTCTGACTGAATATTTGCTGAAATTCGTTCACGCGTATAGTACAAGTAGTGTACCCTTTCACTGGTTATCTCTAAGAAAATCATGTGAATGTTACGGACGCGACGTTCTTTAGCAATCAAAAACTTCTGGTCGAAGTACTTATAGCTAAAGACAGACTACGCTAAAACGCTTGATCATTTTAAATGATTTACAATATTGCAAGGCGCTATTTTTTGCTAGAGTGAGAGCAAAATGTAATGTTATGTTTTTGTTTACCAAACCCTCACTCAACCTTCAGGGCCTGTGAACAAAAAAAAATTTCTTTGGTGATGGTTTTGAGTGTAAGCCATCATGGGATAATAATGCTTTCATTCGAAGAAAATGCGCTTCAGAAGTTAAAAGTGCAATATTTGTCGGTATTGTGACTACAAAAGAAATAGCACCTGCTACGTGAAACAAGCAAGTAATAGTGCGCTCACCAATTTCATTATGAATCTTCTTGGTCTTGCCTGAATAGACAGAAATAGAAAACAAGTAACCTTGTCTTTTTAGCTTAATAGGGGAGGCATATCTTCCCGTGAATATTTAAGGTATTTATGACTTTCCTAAGGTCTAGAAAACATATTTAGCTAAAGTGTTTTCTCAGCAATTTTCGAAAGACCACTTCGTGGCTTAACTATAATTAAACATTTGCCCTAGGAGTATGCTTGGTCTGTGACCCTAAATTCGCGGAATGTGTCCACTCACGTTTTATGTTACTATGTTTTCGTAGAAGCTGCGAGAACTTCAAGAAATGAACAGAGCTGGCAAGTTCGACGAGCCAGGATATCTTATCCTTGGCATCGGTCTTTATGCTCCACAGTATGGCGCTGTCCATGGTTACCTCAAAGAAATTCTGGAGTGAGTCTTTAGTTGGTGGGCCATGTGAAAGTATAGTCCCGATTGTTGCCGAAGAGCTCATCGATTTATCTACGGTGATGTCCCATGAGCATTCAATAGTACTAACATTAATCACCAGTTGCAAGAAGTGAGGCCAGAAATATGTTTATTACATTTATAGATATTGAGTATAGAAAGAAAAACCGCGAGCTCTGTGTGTTTTCGCAAGCATGGCGTACTGCACAACACACATGCGCGTCGTCGCTATGTGGCAATCCATGTGCGCTGTTTGGACTCCACGCAAGCACAGTGTGGAACACGCAACCCTAACGCAAACGCACAGTGCTTGCGCTTGTTGTTGTATTCTAATACGGCCTTAATCAAGCGGGGCACAATGCAGCATCACTTTCAAGTAAGATTCCACTTAAAAGTAAGCGGCTAATTTGGTCGAATGGAGATAGTCAGTCGAACTACAGCAACCTGGACCTCTCTCAGAGTTCGCCGTCGGCTTAGTCCAAGACATGATGTCCTTTGGTAGGTCGTCGGGATCCATAAAATTGATGGCCTGTTGTTCGGTGTGTTATAAAAGCTGCGCTAGTACACCTGATGTGATGGAGCTTGGGCGGGGTGGCATCTTCGCAGCACAGGTGGCGTGAGTTCTGGGAATGTAACGTTGAGCCTTGCTCGCAGTTTTCGTTGCCATTCTACTAGCGGAGTAGATGAGGCGTAATCGCTCCCGCTTGTGCGCACACGTTGAAGAAAGACTGTTTGGCGTCTGCGAAATCGTTTTGCATGGTGTCGGGTTGCTGGGCAAGGTTGCGTAGCACTTTTTTATTATTTTTTATGATATGTGAGTGTATTCTAAATTGTATTGAGCCTCACAACTTGTTTCAAGGGTTGTGATGCTGTTGGTAAGTAATGTGCCGGATGACATTTTGCCGCTCATAAGGATGTAATTGAGCACCTTGCTGGTGAGAGAGATTGTTTTTGGGGTTACCAGAGTACCCCGGTATCCACTAAATACTCATTTCAGTTTTGCAGGTGCGGTATAGCCAGCAGGCCCTTGCATATGTGTTCTATACTCTGGGGCTGGTAATTTGGTGTTCCTTGCATGTTCGTAACGCTTCGTGATAACTCATGTATAATCCAAATAGACAGAGTTCTGTGCATGGTCTATACCAGGTGGCCAGCTGCGGCTCGCGAGCCGCATGCGGCTCTTCGCGTCTTAAAGTGCGGCTCGCGGCTCCCTTCACTACTAAGGAGAGGAAGTGGCCGAGTCGCTAACGCGTCTCCGCTGGGAGCATGAGCGTAAGCTTGCGCTGGGAACCTTCTGGGTTTGATCCCCGCCACCCCCGTCCGTTTCGATCTGGATTAGTTTCATGCAGGCACGCGTACGTGTAGTCACTACTGCGTGATGCACGTTAAAAAAACCAGGTTAGCAGTTGTACTGCACTGGCTAAATTTCTCATCTACAGCTGGGAGACCGATTACCCGTTGAGGCGTATCTGTCAAGGCTGTATAAAGATACAGAGCTAGCCAATTTGTTTCCCTTTCACTACTCCCCCCCCCTCCCGCTTCCTTCCCGGTCACACGAGGACTTCCCTGAAAGAGAAATGGAACGCGTTTTAAATCGAAAGACTGCTGCAGTTTGATTGTCTTGTGCTACTGCTACCTTACGTACAGTTGTACTGCTTTTGACAGGAATGAATTGAAAGTAGTTTGAGTTTCGTTTATTGCTCTGGGCAAAAGTTTGCTCCCCCCCCCCCGCGGCTCTTGGAAGTTTCGTGGTTTTGTTTGCGGCTCTTAGGCCGGGTCAGCCTCGCCACCCCTGGTCTATACATTCCATAGCTCTTTGAACCGTTTTTGATTCTCCTTGTTCTGGAGTGTTTGCGAAATATGAAAGTGCAGAGATCTCGCCTGTATATTTGTAATACGCGTTAATAGTGATTTGGTTCTTCTTCGAAGCTCCGGTGTAGATGATGAGGGCTTTCGGGTTTCCTGTAGTTGTTCGATTTTTTTGTTATGCGTTGCAGCGTATTTCTTGCGTCGCTCCTCTTCCTTAGGTCCGATGATCTTTGGAAGGAGAGTTATTGGGATTATATTGTAAAAACCACAAGCTTGTGATTGGTTGAAAAATGTCAGGAGTTTGCCGATCGGCTGGTTTACGAGTTTGAGGATGGCGCCTCTTTGGTATAGATGTGAGAGCCACACTCGATACAGGCGTAGTCATGTTGTCATTGAATTATCTGAAGGAGACGCATTGGCGAAGTTATAAGAGTTTAGTGCCCTCGTGTAATCCAACAATGGCGCACTTGCGTAGCTGAGCAGTGTTTCAAGTCAAAGTCAATGTCAATGACTTTTGTGAAGATTGTAGAAGCGGAAGCCGTCCACAACTTTTAATATCAGTACCGATTATAAAAGAAGTTTGCCGACTTGTCTTTCCGCGCCTCCCATGCCGTGGACGATTGTTCAGCTTAGTAGAATACACTTTGCGCTGATATTTTTTGGCGATAGCTTGGCGTGACGTCCGGGTGGAGAATAAAGATCAAATCATTTAAACGGTGTTTTAAATCACATTCATTTTACTATGACTATTTAAATTATATATTTTCCTGGGAAATATTTCCAGCATGTATATATTTACAGTTTCTTTCATTTGAACAAGTTTGATTGGCAATTCTTATCGATAACTGCAAGAATCACCTAGCATTAAATATCGCAGCAAGCTGAGCACGAGCAAAAGGCAGCCCTTTTCTGAGCAAATGAGAGCGTTTCGCTTTCTTTCTACTTTCCACTTCGTCCGTCAGTTAACTGGACTTTTATTATAAACAAATCAGATGAAAAACGAAGAAAAAAATGAAAGCCGTTTACAACCTCTAACGCCAAATTAGAGCGCAGCTCTTGAGCAGTGGGAGAGAAGAGTACTGAGGGAGGGTATCTCCTTCGTCCCTCCTCCTCACCCCCTCATCCTGTCTGCTACTCCTCTCTTCGAGCGGCATCGCCGTCAACTCACGAGGGTCACTTGCCCTCGGTGAAGTCACGCGACCCCTGTGAGGTGACGTGAGGATGGTGTCATATGTGACTTCACCAGTGACGTCACGTGTGACGTCATCAGTTGTGTCACGCAACGTCATCATGATGACATCATCGTCCGCACCACTGATGACGTCATCAATATGACTGATGACGTCATCGTCATCGTCATCATTACTGATGAAATTATCATAACTGATGACGTCATCAGTGACGTTCGGCAGTGACGTGACGTGTCCCATAATGCACCGCGCGGTTACGCCGATGGCGACGGCCACAACAATGGCGACGGCGCTCAAGCCGGAAACGGCGGCCTAAGAGCTGCGCTCTAAAAAAGAAAACAAGATAATGCCTTTTTGTAGCAAATCAATAGTCAAACACGCCATTAACTCTTTTTTTAATAGCACAAAAGCATTTCACTGCATTTATTTTAGTATTATTGGATATACATACAAAATAGGTAATTAAAGTGTACTTTAAATCTACTTAACATGGTTTTTCGTCCGTATTTGTTTAAATAATATAATTTATTAACCAGATATCCTGCTGTTCAACGTTTTCTTAGTTTTGAATAACTCTTTCTTCTGGCTTAAGTTAAATTATATTAGACTGAATTAAATAGAGTACATCCGGCTCTAATCAAATAAATTTGGCTTATTTCATTGAAGAAAACATATTTTATTTTGCACCACAGTGAAGCGTTATTGCGATTAAAGTGAACTCCGACTATACCCAGTTCTTGAGTTCTCTGGATCGCTCTTCTATGGAATTTGATAAAATTGTAAGGGTGCAGGCGAGCTGGTGAAGTTAACCATAGTTTTGTTTAACCCGAGACCGGGTATTTCGGCGGGACGAGAAGAAAGAGGCCACAAGGAGGCGACGTCTCAATTGACGTTGCCTCCTTGTGACCTCTTTCTTCTCGTCCCTTTCCCGAAATACCCCAGTCTCGGGTTAAACAAAACTATGGAATTTGAGCTGGACAGATCTCGTTCCATGGTGTCCTCCCGACAGCGTATATTTTATTTGTTCTGGTGATTGGAGGCCGACGTCTCTTTGAAGTTCTTCGCTGGTTTCGGGAACTTTCTGCACAAGATCTTTTTGAAGCTTTGTGGGGTCGATTTCAGTCTACAGAGTGATGTTATTAGCGTACACTGTAAAGTGTAATTCTGCGACAGTTTGTAGTTTTCACAGGAGCGGTATGATCGCATGGTTAAAGAGAACAGGCGTCAACACAGAACCCTTTGGGACAACGACGATGTTGCTCTGCTCTTGATTTTTAATGTTGGCGATTTTAATTAATGACGCACTTCCTATCTTAAAGGAAAGCCTTGACAAAATTAGGGAGATTTCATTATGTCTTTTTTTTTCTTTGTGCGTGTGTATCGCAACCGCGTAGGGATTGTTATAATCTGGCACCAGTGTGCTAATTTGGTTGGCGCGGGGGTCGAGTCGGCTACGCCTTAATAAGGTAGAAGTAAAGAGTCTTGTGTTCCAAAATGTTTTCAGTTGTACCGGACCTGTGTGCGTAGTCCGAAGACTGGTAACATCATAGCGGCGGCCCGGCGTAGTTGTACCGGACCGGTAGATGTAGACAGGAGTCTGAAAAGTTTCATAGCAGCGGCCCGGTGTGGTTTTGCCGTAACCGATATATATTATTCCGAAGCCTTAGCATCTTCAGGCGCCGCGATTGTGCGTGCTTATTTTTCGTGCGCTATTGGATTAGCCGGTGATGGCAAACCCACCAAAAAACGAGAGCCATGACGATATTCTTTTCGCGCTGCTTGAGTGTCGTAATAGAGTGATTGCGCATGAGGTCATCATCATTGTCCCTGATCATCATCATGGTCGAATAACTAAATACAGCGGGCAGATTAGTGGGCATCGTTTCCTGTGAGAGGCCTGTAATTGGATCCGAGTTAACGCCGAGTCTTGACGCAGCAGTCGCTTCCAGTGCATGCTCAAATTGAAGAGTCCCAATCACCCGGTATCCGTTAATCGACGCAGCATCCAATGTGGGGCGCACGCTTTGTATTTAAGTTTTTTTCAATGCGTTGGCGTTAGTGCCTTGATTCTTGTACTGACCTTGGACTGGTTTAAAGCACACATATTTAAAGTTCCCTACGTCGCACGTGGGTTGGCTCCGCAGTCACACAGGCTGCGAAAACTGGCAAGGTAACACCTTCTGCAAGCGCCGACAGATGGCGGCGTAGTGCATATTTCAAGAGGCTAGGCGACAGGACAGAGCAAAGTGGAGGCTACACTGGATTGACTGGTTATAGCGAGCGACCCCGTTACGAAAAGCCTAGCAAACAAATATCGCCGGCGATGTCCTCCGTTGCCAATTTCGGCGCTGTAGCGGGTGTACCACTGGGGCGGGAGTGAATACCCCCTCCTCCTCCTTCGCTGCGCTTCGCAGAGGCAGTTTGCGGATGTTTCTGAACAAAATATTAACGTACCTTTTCCACCCGTACTCGCCCCTTCACGGCGCCCCCCCCCCCCGGCGGTTCAAGCACATCCTAGGTGTTCTGTCCCCCACTGCACCTGGGCTACTAGGTGTCACGTAATGCCGTAGCTCTTTTTACCTGTCAGTACTGTGCAGCCGCTCTTGCTATCCGTCCTATCGCCTAGCCTCTCGAAATAACTAGCAGAAGTGCCGGTTCGCGCTTTGCACGCCTTCGGAAGCTCTTACCACCGGCATTGGAGACCTGTACACCACCTGTGATTTCGTTCTTTAGCCCACCGCGCTCTTCTTTACGCGCAGTAGTCTCACAATATAACCGCGCCATAACCGCAAGGTGTCATCACCTCTGTATGCACAACAACACAAATTGCTGCTGTTTTCCGCACATAACGTGCTCGTCCTTCATGCCCACGCTATAACCTGATCTGCTTGCACATGCAAGAAAAGCAGTTTCGGGAATGTTCACCCCATCGGAAAAGTGCCGATGGCTGCATTCTACACGTTGCGTTATATATAACCGCTGCGCGAAATAATTTCATTTCTGCCACTTTGAAAAAAAAAAAATTCTGAAACGCAATATACTTTGCTTCGCTTTAAGTCTGGGTGCAGCCGACGCTACGATACTGTAAATCCACCATGCTGAGCAAAATGCATCCTCACAGAATTCATCGTCTTTGGGCGTTTTCTTTAATGAAGTGTTGAACCAATCAAAAGCACTCAAACCAGTGCAGGATTAAAACGCATAGGTTTTTCGCATTTGGTGAAGCCAGTGGTAGAAATGGCAAAAAAAAAACGACAAATGCCACGACGATACACTTTTGTCACAGCTTGATTCCCTCTATCCGGTAGAAGCGCAAGGCTGTTGTTGAACTTGGGTAGAATAGGAGTACAGTGAACGTTGTGCATAGAAGAGTGGCGAATATACATGAATGCATGCCTTGTCTCACAACTGTCGTTTTCAGTAATTTATATAGTGTTTGTCTTTTAATTTACCAGAACTGTGCCTATAGATGGTGTGGTAATTCGAACACACCTAGACCATGATCCTCAATCACTAGGAGGCTGCAGGATCACGGGCCCAAATGTCTACAGTAACCCTTTTAACAAGTACGAGGTTTCAATGGTAAGAAAACTGAAACATTTATGGTTCACCAGGCCGGTTTATCAAAGCAAAGCGTTTGAGCGTTTTTCAAGTTATATTAAACTTTACTATCTTCGAGACCGTTTTACCGAAGGATGGCAATAAAGAAGTGGGAAAGGCTTGCCTACTGCATTTATCCTTGCTGGGTTGAGAAAAATGCGAGAAAGACAGCAATGGCGGTCATAAAACTTTATTTCATCGCACATTGTATTTCATCACAATCCTAACTATAGTCTACGAAAAGATAAGAATTAAAAAGCAGTAAATGCTCTGGCTTGATCCAAGAGTTTTCTGTTTGACAAAACTTGTAAGCATGTTAGTCAAAGCCCGAGTGAAGGGCAACAAGCGCGTGATGAGAGGCAAAATATCTACTGGATTTTTAGCCTGAAACCGCGCATAGAGGTTATTCATTAGACGCCACACTTGAATGCGCTGACGACAGCGCAGACTCAGAGTGAGCTCTCATTTATACGCTGCTGAGACCGGCAATCTCAATGGAGCTGAATGCACGGTGCAGAAAAACTGAAGAAGTTCGCCATAATTTCGCCTACAAGAGACGCGCACTCATACATGGCTGCCAGTAAATAATCCCAAGTGGCATTCACTGACGTTCGATCGCACTATATACTTGTAAAAAGTAGATAGTAGCTTTACAGTAATGTAAGCCATCATATTTCATACATATCATGTCTGAAAAACCAGGTTCGATCTAAAATGGGCTATAAAAACGTCGCCAGCACGTAGCAGTCTAAAGTTTTTGTCAAAAGTGTATTTCAGTGGTTGTTTTTGTTTTGTAAACTGACGAAGTTTAGTTTTTTCAGCAAAAACAGGACAAAATCTTGCCAAGAGTAAACGGCGGACGGCAACTGGGAGACACTGCGTCGAGCGGCGAGGCGCGTTTGACGCTTGCATTTATAGATGGGGCTACCTCCATATCAAGGCTGCTCGCCACAACCTTGATGCACTAATATTAACAAAATACTTTTAATGCGAAAGCAATAACTGTCCCATAGAGCGAGCCGACGTCAGCAGTTTGAAGCGCGAAAACCGCACCTAGTTTCCTTGATCCCAAAGGTCCCATTGACTGGCGCGCGGCGACGAGGCTCCCATTGGCAGCTGCGCTCGTCAGTTTCAAAGACCGCCGCCAGATGGCGCTGCGTGTCCGTGCCGCCAGCGCGCCGATAGAGCTAACCGTCGCAACCCCATGCCACTACGGGCCCCGCGCCAGGTAAAACGGACACGTTGGCGCGCACTCGGAGGTTTCTGCTCGTCTTGCCGCCGACCAACATGCCGTTGCCTCCATCATCCACATCGTCGGCGGTGCTTCTGCTTGTCTCGCCACCGACGAACATGGCGCCGCCTCTAGCATCCACATCGTCGCCGGTGCTTCTGCCACAACTCGAAAACATTACTCGCGCAACAAAACTCCGTGGATCACTCTGCGGCGTTCCATTGGACATTCATGCTTTCGCATTCACAACTCATAAGAAGTGCTTAGGTGATTTCCGACTTTTTGTAGTGTATGTTTAATGTGAAAATAAAGGCAGACAAAAAAAGCACACTTAAATTAAGATAAACAGAAAGCGCACTTGCATAATGACCGCATTCTTGCTGCTAACGGATTTCGTCTGCGTGTCGTCTCCTTTCTTTCGCTGGTCGTCTACACCTTCCGACGCTGCTCCCGATGGCATCTGTCAATATGTTTGCCAAACGCGCCCCTCCACTCGACTTGGTCGTCCCGCGTCGCAGTCCGCCGTTGATCCTATACAGCGTTTTTGTCTCTAATTCTTAGGATTTGTAATTTTACAAGAAAACGGCCACTGAAATACGCTTTGACGATATGTTTTGATTGCTATTAGCGAGCCTGGTTATTTCAGATCACTCTTTACATATAAAAGTGCGACAGATGTGATAAAAGAAGATACAGACACCACTCGGATATGTTTTTGTCTAGCTGAGCTCATCTTTACAGCTTCACATTTCTAACAATTAATAACCGAACTTACAAAGTTTTCATCCTGAATTTGTGAATTCATAAGTACTTTACTTGCAATTTAATGAAGCAACTATCGTTTCCTACCTCGACGTTGATCAACGAGATGATCGGGTTGATGTTATGCATCCCGTTGCACGCTTTTGCCGCCCTGTTTTGTGAAATCCAGGTGTCGGTTCAGCATCCCGTTAAGCTGTCATTGACTAAACTCACTTGTAAGACTATTTTTTCGCTTTTATGTATAGCATTCCCGGTAAAACAATGATTGTCAGAGAGAATGGGATCGTCCATTGAGCTGTATCATGAAGTACACATCGCAGCGACATAAAACTTTGAGCGCGTCAGTCTCAGACGGTGGTAACTAAGAGGACCAAAAAAATTGCCCATATGTCAAATCTTTTAAATCGAGCCTGAAACTAGAAGAAATTGCCGAAGTATTGTCTCACTTACGTTAATTTCGATCTGTTTCTTGACACGCCGCTGCAGGTGGAATGCTCTTGACTATGTGCAAACCTACTACGACATGTTCAAAGGACACTCGCTCATGGTGTCTTTTTCAATGAGCTTGTTATTTGCTCGGCCATCGGAAAGAACCTCTGCGGACGGTTACCAAATTGGAAGAAACTGCGAAAATATTCAATTTCGTTCTACATATGCGGTAAGTAAGGCATGAAACAGAGATATTTTTCATCACCCTAACCACCCGTCCTTCTATCTCTCTGTACCGAACTCATGCTCCGACGTGTGTTTCAACTGCTTTGTCATGACTACAGGGCTATAAAATTATATTAAAATAAAAAAACGAAAGAATATGGAAGAATGATTTAACCGGCCGGCCTTTACAATGCGCTTGTTGTTCTTCGTCGTTCTGTGACTTTACGTACGCAGCTCGAGGTTCACGAATCGCCTAATCATTGCCGAAACTAAAAAGCTCAAGATAGTGGCGGGACAATATAAATTTTGAAAATTTTCCCAGTTCCTTTAATATTAGATAATATGCGGGACGAAACTGAGGGAGAGGAAAAGACAAGAGAACACGACGACTGCACGACACTGAGATCTGGTTGAACTAATTAGCGCGTAGACTCAAACTTGGCTGCCTTTGCTGTTATTCACTCTTCGAACGCATTCGAACAGTTAACAAGGACAAAATCAGCTAGCTTAGCGTCTATCACTAAAACAAGACCGGCTCAGCGCAGAGCATTACTGACTTTCCCATCTACACAGAGAAACATAATAGTTTGGGTATTTTAAAAAGGTATTGAATTAGTCCTGAGGCAGGTTTGGTTTCGATGCGTGAGAATGGACTTCTTCCAAACCGACGCGCCCCATCGCGGTAAAATCACCACGCAGTGCACTCTGGGAACTAGTTGGCCACTCAGTTTCGGTTTCGACTGAGCAGCTTCATCTGATGCTATCACGCTGCGACCGAGCGCGCTGCTTGCGTTTTCGGTTATCTGACTTTTCATGAACATACAATACACTCATTCTCGAGCGATGCAAAACGAAGACCGGGGCACCTTCCTTGGTTCCCGAAACACCGGGTATTATGAGTGCGTATGCCAACGTAGCAAGACGTGGCTTAGTCACCTCACCCCTCAGTGCATCTTTGAGTTCAATTTCAATAATCCCGTCTAGTACCAGTGAATTACAACTGCAATTTAATCACCTTGAGCCCTACTCATGTTTTGTTTGCCAAACTTCCGCTTTTTTACTTCATTGGGCGAAAGGCAAGCCGCATCCTCACAGGATTATCAAAGTTGAGCCCAGTGTTGGCGCATGAACTTTTAAAGAAATGCAATAAATTCGACCTCACTACTGCACAAAAGTTACTATGATGTCTTCCTCGTGTCATCACATATCTCACACTCAAATTTTATCCTTATAGAAGATCAAATTTTCGCAAACGCTGAGATCGGCTATAGCTACGACGGAGGCCCTAACAAGCGTCCCCTACTCCTCGCTAAGCCTTTTTGGACGAGCTTTTACTGACGCCCAAGATCTGTGCCTGAACGGTGTGTCTGAAATTATCTCGGCATACTCAGGCAGGAAGAAAGCAAACACATAAATATTATGGCCATTAGCAACCGCCAAACGTGCTTTGAATAATTTCGTTCGTTTGGCGCACCGCATAGCGGTTCATGCCCGTCCGGCGCACTTCCCGCGAACGGTGCGACATTCTTCACACAAGTGCTCGACTTTTGCTTTCTTAAAACAGTTTGTATGTGCGAATGTGCCTATATGATTGCAGGATAACTTTATGCGCATACGCGATGTTGAATATTAGTGGAATGCAAGCGGGTGGGGACTTCACTTCGTGCAGTGCTGCGGGTCAGTACAGATAAGAGATAAGAGGTGTGTTAAAATTGAGCTTTTCAATGGCGCCTCCGAGTTTTACCTCGCGTACTCAGGCGTATTAAGAAAAACAGTAATTGCAAAAAGTAATATTTCGTCTATGGACGCACGAAACAAACAAACTTCCTGATGAACAACACTAATGTAAAGGCGCAAGCTCGATGTATGCATACTTATTGGTTGCTACCGCTTGTTGATTCGTACACAAGCAAGATCCCCGAGCTTCGCAGCGTCGAGATTCCCAGCACTGGCTCGTCCACATACCTTGATCGGAACGCTAACAGAAAGGCTCAAGTACAAAAATACAACAAGCATGTGTTAAGACAAGCTATACGTCTCGGGCTTGTGCTAAAGCTTCGAGGTCTGGCCATTTAGGTTAGTTTAGAGACCCCAAGTGACGCTCTCGGGACCAGATAGCATGAGATAACGGCCGTTAATAGTCCACGCTCTGTGTATAATCTCTTGTTGACGTGTCGATCGAAACCGAAACCATGCCACTCTCCTCCCTGGCCAACTAGTTCCCAGAGTGCAACGCGCGCCGTGTTGCATGCAGGGCTTTATGGAAGTAGTCTATTAGAACCCTCGTTTTCACGAAAACCGACCGGTGTCAGTCCGTGCTTCCGTCTGTCAGTGCCACGTATGACGTCCTGACGAAAGAGAAGTGGAGGGCAGGTATCGTGTTTACAGATTTAACGTCTAACCACGGCTCCGGGGAGAGAGGAGACGGTGACGCCTTTTGACGTCAGCGCTTGGGACAAATACGAGTGTTGCATAGTTGGCGCGGATCCAGAGACGAGCAGGCACCACACCGCTTTGCAATGCGGCTCAGTTTAGTTGCCGCTCCGGCTATGGATGTGGTTGTTTCCAGGAGTATAATGGCTGACCGTATCCAAGAGAAGCGCCGGAAGGAAGCCGAGGTCAGGCATCGGTGAAGTCAGGCAGAGACTGAGGAAGAGCGCTAAGCGTCTTTTGGCTGCTGAAGCAGGGGGAGGTGATGAACCGTACAGTCGAAAGCGAAAAGGAATGGCATAAAAGACAGGAAAGCGGTGATAAACGAATGGCAAGATGTCCTAGACGAATGGAAAGACGTGAAAATGGGGTGAGAAAGAACTGATGCCGACGCATTTCTATCCGATGAATACCTTTGAATGTTGAACATATTTTAAAATAACCTTTTTAGTTATAGGGATAAAAAAGCTGAAAGCAGAAATGCCGAAGTCGTTATCAAAGGCTAACACAAAACATCAATTTGGCTGAATTTTTATACTTTGTCCTAAACCTGAGCGCTGAGTTAATGAGAAGCTGAAACTCTTTTAAAAGATGTAGCTAAAGCTTTTTTCTCCAACATGTCGTGACAGAAAGTCATGTGACGTCAATTTTGCCGCTAAATTTAACGGGAAATTGAATTGATGTATAGGTCTGTGACGTCCCATAATGCAACGCGCGCGGTTATGCCGGCAGTGATGCCGATGGGAACGGCGACGGCAACGGCGACGTTGCGAAACACGGGAACGAAGGCGTAAGAGCTGCGCTCTAAAAGGTGCTTCTGGACGGTGCCATCTATCGTGTTCGTGCGTATGGTGAGAGCTCTGCACGCTTTAGGGAGCTTCGAACTTGCCCGTGCTGGACAAAAATAGGGCCAGCTGAACTTGGTAAAATATTTTCCTCAGTTCAGCTGGCCCTATTACAGTATTATGCACCAACAATCTCAACTACAGCCCGTGCTGGTCTGCAGAGACTGCACGCTGGACTATGTATTTTTAGACATTGGAATGGTGTATGCGCATGTCTTGTGCTTCTCCAGTATTGAGCTACTCCTCTGGTGCTTCTCAGGCGTTGACATGAGACAGGCGCCGACACACGCTTCCGGGCGAATATGGCTTCTGCATAATCGGACGCTACAGCGCCGCTTTTATAGTCGCGTCTTGCAGACGCTCGTGACAGCGGTACTAGGTAATCTCTGATAGAACTCCCGTTCTATCAGAAGATCAGAACAGGAGATCCGAGCTAGGCTCTGCCTCAACTTCTCTGTCTCGTTTGCCCACCTTGCACGCTTGGCAGCGGCATCCACTGCCCCTGACGCTGTTTTCTCTGCTCACCGGTTTCCCAAGCGCGCATTGGCTTTCGCCCCATGACGTCACCTCCTCTCTACTTTGTCCTTCACTGCTCTCCTCCTCTCTACGCTTCGCGTTTCTCCTTCCACTGTTCTGTCAGCGTACGGACGGCGACAAGTTTTCCCTGTCATGTAGGTACTAATGCTCCCGCATGAATCCTCTAGGCGCCTTAGAGGTTGTAGCTCAAGTTTGGTTCATGACAGCATCTTTAACACAGTAGCCTTACATGCCGTTCACAAATACAGACAATTATCTTTGTGTGAACCTTGAAATCGGGGCATCTAATTATCGCACTTTTAGGGGAAGCTTTGTTTTACTCATAAAATATTTCTTCGCGCCTTGTACTCCAAATGCAGCTCTGCAGCAGTGGCAAGTTCAATTATTTTGGCAAGATCATTAATCCTCAACGCGTAATGCATGGCATTGACAGGACAGAATTTAAGACCTGCACGTACGACAACCCCGCCACGATCAAGTGGAAGGTGAGTTGACATATTATTTTCTGCCATCTCCCTTCAAAAAACGAAGGTCTTGAATTGGTGCTCGAAAATTCGTCCTAAATAGTTCTGGCTTAGGGCTGTCGGAAACAAATCATATACTCTGCAGTTTTTAGCATTTGCAGTACCGCAAAAGGAGGCTTTCCTCTGGTTCCTGTGCTTTCTGAAATGTTTTCTTTTAATTTAATATTTGCTGGAAGAAAATATACTATCTGCTTTAGTCCTTGAACTGAGGCTCGGGGCGTACTCACCACGATGGCCCGGACAGACAGCCAGACGATCTGCTGACACTCGTTAAAGCCTCCGCTGTTCTTTTCAGTCCCCAAATCTCGATATCAGAAAGGGGAGAAGAGTATATTACGATAACGAGGAGGAAGGCCATACGTTTCGCACGGCTCATGTTCTAAATAATGTTTGCGGGCGCTTGCACGTATATATTTTTGGAGAAAAGCTCTTGCTAATTCTTTCAAGCACGGTAGTTACTGTGTCCTTTTTAAACAGCCTTTTAAACGTCTCATTTTTTTAACGAGGTAGACAGAAGAGATTGGCTTACCTTGTGTCAGAAGACCGTCTACCTGTCGGAACCCAACTGAGATCTAAGAAAGCATTGTCGGCAGTATCCGCGCATCAGGTGACTACTGCCAGTGTACGATTTAGTTAACCTACGTCAATTCCCAACCGTGGCGTCAGCTGGCTTTCAAACTTCTTCGACCACCAGCTTGGAGTTTTGTCTGCACCATTGAGCAAACTGAAAAAATCGTCGTTGACAAACTTTTCCGACATCACTAAAGTGTGACACATTTACCTGCAGTTTCTCTTATCTCTCAAGTGGCCTAATGCCTTAGCCTGTGATTGACTAATACCGTATACACAAAAATCGATTGAGCTGAATGTTGAGCATCACGTACTTTGGACAGCACGGGTAACATAGCAGACACAAGTGCCACTCCAGCATTCGTCTGGGACTCTTTTTATGGCCGATTGAACTAAAGTTACATCTGAACGTAGGCGTAGGGGAGCCGATCAAAATATACGCCACGATGGACCTTAGCTGGCGCCGTATTTAATTAAAAAATTGACTTTTCACCCAGGTGATGTCGTCTTGGTACCGTTCTAAACTAATCGAGACTTTGATGGGCTGTTCGATTGGCCCTTGACTGTTCAGTGGGCGTTCGTGCAGACACGGTACCCGCTGCTTTCAATGGATTTAAAGTGGGTTTTACAGGCAGGCGGCGAGCATAGCGCAGAGGTATTTTAGGCCTCGACATTGAAGGCATGAGATCAAAAACTTTCTTTATAAAGGCCGTTTTTTGCTGTGAAATTTCTCAAGCAAACAACGAGTATTTGTTACGGGAAGAAACAATGAGCTATACTTCCTTTCTATTTAGGCCCAACCGCAGCAGGCGCTGCGGTTCTATGGAGCTTATTAATGAGTCTTAGAATAGCGTGCTCAATTTTCGCGCACGCTAGCGCTACATTTAGCGCTTGAGTTAACGCATTTTGAGAAAGAGTATTTTAGAGAGAGTTTTTTCATCGCGATAAAAAAGCTTAAGTATCCGCACTTGCAACGCCCCAAGAAACAGTAACACGTCTTATTTCAGATACAAAATGTTGCAACTTGATATTAAAAATTTATTGACTTACGGTAACCTTAATTATTTTTTTTAATATGAGACTGCGACCGGAGCGTTCGACCTGTCCTGTCCGCTTGCGTCGCCTCGGCAAGAGAGGTGTCGTGAACTGACTCTGACGCACCGTTCCTAGGCCGAGCAATGTTCCAGCGTTGCAAGCAGCAAGTTGCGGACGACAGTTACTCACGTTGCTGGGTGCCTCAAAACGTTTCTGACGTGCACCTTCCGTTGGAGTGCACTTTCGTCCTGTGTTCAAGATAGCAGCCGCGAGGATGCCACCGACGTCGCGCTCACAACGCCACCGAAGCGGCCGCAGCTTCGGTGCAGGGAGCAGCCGTTTCTTCAACTCTGCTGATTTTGGCTTTAGCCAACTTCTTATCACGAACCCTCATGGGAGACACGAACAGACTCTTTTTAAAGTAGTGCACGCAAGCAGTAAACCGCAGTTAGCGGTCGGCGCATGCGCAGAAGGGACGGTCCTATGTTTTCCGTACGCCAAAACTTTGTGTATGTTATTCTAAAACTCCCACTGCCTTTGTGCGTTTGCGATCCTCGGCTAAACAAAATAATGCGCTGTGAATTCGGCACAATTCTGATCTTTTTTAATAGCGTGATTGGGTTAGCGAGGTATAACTAACGCACAGGCACAACGAGCGCGGTGACGATGCCCTTTAGGCGCTGGTTTAATGTCTAGAACGGTTGATAGCGGTGCCAGCGGCCAAACAATATATTAAATGGGGTATCGGGATCAGAAGTCCTTTCCCCTTTTACGAGCAATGTAAAGATGTGTTTCGTTATTTTTACTCACGCTATTGTTGGTTGTTTTCAGATGTGCATGAGCACGAAGCGGTATAGCACCCTTCAGTTCGGCGTGGCCTTGTTTAGTCTGGAGCACGAAGACGGACGCAGGAGTTGCGCACAACAGGGGATATTTCCCATCATGGCTGGTTATTGGCGGGTAGAAGAGGTGTCACGCTACATGAAGACTGTGATAATGGACCCCGAATATTTGACTAAGAACAGCACGTGCTGATATATGATAAAAAAACCTGCACAAATTGTGTGGTGTTTATACGCTGAGCTGATCAACCCCGCGGAGACAGTGTCATGCACTCCGCTTACTATCGACTCCTACGCGCAGCCGATTCTAGGGCCCTATGGAGCCGAGCAAGCAGCAACAAAGGTGCGTCGTCACTCAGCCCGTCGTTTATGTGGGTTTGCAACCACCGATTAAAATATCACGCACAAATAAAAAGCGCACGAATCATGATGACATTTTCCGTGCATGATTTGTCTAGCCGGTGATAGGAAACGCACAAAGTCGACGAGCCCCACAAGGACGCACTTTTCTGCTTCCATATGAAATCCATCGGAAAGTTGCGTCGGGTTCGGTCGGATCTATACTGAAGCGGAGTTAAAATACAATCCTCAGCATGACTGCTGGTAAATGTTCTACTACCATAAGGACGATCGTTGTATTTAAGGGAGAGTTAAACATTTCCTTATTTGGTCTCATATCTGATTTGTTGCAGTTTTGTTTGTTTTTTTAATATTGTAACAACTGAGCTTTTTCTGAAATTGTTGTTGCCACTCAACGAAATTAAAGAGTTGTATTGTACATCCGACACGGTACCGATTTCGAGCGCTTTTCTCTGGAAATTCGAAGCGTCCTCCTCATCCTCAGCAAACATAATTATACGGTGTGCAGGTTCGTCTGCTTTTTGCGCACATGGCGCCTTTGTGTATCCTCTTAATAAGCGTACGTATTTTTGTCCCCCCCCCCCTCATGTTTTCGAGCAGTGACAACGCACGCTATGCGGCCTCGTCATCGCGCATTCCGTGCGCGTCCTCTAGGTTATCCGTCGATTGACGTTCCTTTCATTGCGTTCCGATGAGCTTAATACGCGTTCAGAAATACTTAATCAACGTATACTTTGCTTCAATCCAAGTTTGACTGCAGACATCGCTGCTACCCAATGAAGCCTAAAATTCCTAGATAAAAGCTTTCTACGAGTAGCGCCATTTTTTTATGTGTCAACTGCGGGACGATGCATGTTTTAGGAAGACAACGTTGACGCAAAGCACAAGACTGAACTGAATGACGCCATTTTGTTCTAGCGGAATGGGCAACGTAAGGTTATGTAAGAAAACAGTTTGGTGTGAACCAGCCTTTCCATTGCAGTGCTCTTTATACCCTGGTTAGACTAGCGATCTCAGCTGTCATTAAGCCAACGATCGCTGGCATCTCCCAACTGTCATTGAATTCAGCTTAGTTGTCCGGTGTTACACGGTTTATAGGCCTAACAAACCCAGCTGAAATGTGCGTCTGGGAACACAGTTGGAACCGAAACGAAATCAAAAACTGGTGTTATATCATATGTTTTTAATAAAGTGATGCGAATAAATATATGACCACTTTACACTAAATATAAACATTTAAAACAAAATTAAATTAATTTTTTTAATGTAAAGAAATGCTAGTCAGAGTAGGAGCAAACTAGTGGTTAGTTGTTTACACAACAGGGATTCAGTCTACCAGGACATGATTCCTGTGCTGCCCACTGTAGATTAGCAGTTTCGACAGTGCAGTGCGACTCCTAGACAGGGGTCTTTAAGGCGTTCCTCGAAGTAGTGATAGAGGACCACACGTAGCTACGATGCTCATCCATTTCGAAGCGGGCAGGGGTGGTGATTGAACCAAAGATTATTACGTGAGCTTTGCTATACCTCTGTCGTGTTTTGGTGGACCCGGCAGTTCTAAAATGTGCGAGCGAAGGCTGCGGTGGCAGATACTAGCCTGTTTTTATTGTTGAGTAAAATGACGAGAAAGAAGAAAGGAAACTTAGCATAAAAGAAGAGAAAGTACTCAAAAAATCATATGTCGGGATCACAGGGAAAGAAACACATTTCTGTGATGACTCTGGTTGCTTTTTCCGCGCGGAGCGAGTGGCCAGTTCGTGTTCGGAGCTAGCCTCGAACCAGGTAAAGCTTGTTACGCGCCGCCGTGGAGGGCGCTGCGGTGTGGGGTGCCTCCTGGGCGGCCAAGGTGTTGACGGTGTAGCGTGCTCGCCTTTTTCGCGGTGTAATGGTGTGGTGGTGGTGCGTAGCCAGTGGTTGGCTTCGTGTTTTGCTTTGGTGCTGTGCCGATTAAAGGTACCACCATTGTGCACGAAAGTGAGCCTTTTACCTGAAGATGAATGAAGAAGACAAATTTACAGACTCTGGTGATTTTGTGGCCTCTTGGCGGTTGTGAGGTACAACAAGAGGCGGTGAGCGAGAGAATGTGGGGCCACCACTGTGAGGAACAACCGGAGCGGTCGGTTTAAGAGGGACCCAACACTTCAGTGCTATCTATCCCCATGCGAGTGAAGCACTTGGTGCCCCGACATAATGTGGTTGCTGCATTGGACTGAGAGTCACCACCTAAATATTTCTTTCACCGCGGTCAGTATACAACATCCCCCTCCCCGGTCTTCATTTTGAGAAATTCAGTGCAATGTAAAACAAGACAAAAAAAATAAAGTAGAGCAGAACAGAGACGAAAGACGATAACTAACAAAATAAAAAATAATGAAGGAAATGATTACAACTACAGAAATAACTACGGTTAATACCATAGTCACACAGTCAACACAGTCGTTCACAAAAGAGTTCATCATCGGAAGCTCAACGTTAACACAATAATTCATTACGCAATTTAACCTGTCTAGCTGGCAACATCATAGCCGCAGCGCTCCGGTGGTCGGCGTTTTCGGCGAGGTCGCTCTGGCCTTTTTCTAAGAGCGTCCAGCGTGGGCAGCGTAAATGGCAAAGCTGCGAATACCGCAACAGGACGCAGGTTTTACTCCGCCAGTGGTCCGCCTGGAGGAAGTTGTGGCAGCGGAGGTGATTCCGCTGGTGACCCGCGTTGAGCCGGTGATTTCTGCTGATTGTGTTGACGTGATGGCCCAGTTGGTGGTTACCAGCTGCGTTGGTCAGATTCCGTGTCTGCTTTCCCAACCCTCATTCGGACATCTGAGGCTTGATTAGTTATACGGCCGGAAGACGAAGGCTGCGGGACAGCGGCGAACTTGGAAGCATTCTAAACTCGCCAAACTCGAGTTTTGGGAAACAAATAATTTAGAAAGTAGTTTATTTTATATTTTATATAATGTTTACCAATGTGTACACCATATAAAAAGGAAAGTATGCGCTTTTAACGCTTTCTTTGGTTATTGATGTGAACCAGTGATGCCAATACACCCAGCAAATATTGCACTTTTCCTCCACCAAATGGAGTCAACTGTTTTTTTGTTTTGTTTTTAAGTTTCGCGCATGCGCACAAAAGTTGAACTTCAGTCGAACCTTTGTCGAACATCACGTTGAAAGTTCGAAAAAGATGAACTTGGTCGAGCTTGAACCTGGGCAGGTTCGCGACATCCCTAGTTTTGGCTGCGCGGGGGTGGCAGGAGTTATTGTCGATGGCAACGCAGTGTTCTGCTCGCACCATGCTTTTTCCGTTTTTAATTTTGAAACAATTATATAAGATAACACCAGCTAGATTTATTTTATATTTATATTTTACTCTTGAGGTTTATTTTACTGTATCAATATATAAAACTCACAATTACATCACATATGGCTATAAAAGTGCCACACACAAAGGGCTGAATGAAAAAGAAACCGAAACTGATCCTGCCTTGCCGCCATTAGAGAGATAGAAACGCAGCAGACCGATAACGCACGCATCCTCCGCCTTTTTCAGTGAATAAACATATTCATAGGGGAAGGCGTGGCAGGCAGATTATTCGTTACTTGCTCGAATGTTCGCATTTCGTGCGAATAATTAATCGTTTTCCCCAAATATTCAGCTTGGGCCGAATATTCCGGAACTTCCGAATATGCAATTTATCAAATGAAATACGTTTTGAATATAAAAATATCCTATTCGTCTTTAAAAATTCGAATTTTCGCACACCCCTATTATAAAGCGACAACCCCACAGTTTGCATTGATTTTGTTCCTATGTACCATTTTATGAAGCCTTTGGGTTATCACTAGTTCTCACCTGGCTGACTGTTTACCTAAAAACTCCATGTCTGAATTGGGGAACCAGTTGAGCACTCCCGCTAGAGCAGCCTCCCCTATTTCTCTTACGTTACCTCTTTCTCTTCCCGTCCCTGAAACACCAGAAACTCCAGAGATACTCAGTTGGCAGGTGCACATCGTAGAAACCGAAACTCAAGGGGATATCAAGTTGGTAAAGTAGTTATTTACAAGTACTGTAATAGACACGATCCCCCCAACCGCTTGGAGTATCTGTGATGCGGCCATAGTTGCAGTTCTCAACATGGAGTGGCGAGTGCAAGAGCTGGCTCGTGATCGACACGCGGAAGCCCACAGCTGTGTTTGCCCTCGTGCAGAAAGACTACAGTTCCCAGAATGCATCGCGCCAGCGGCGGCGCAGCGAAACTTCTGTAATTTCATGTACAGAAGAAGTGGAATTTTCAATTCCTAGTCACGTTGCAAGCAGTACACAAGGTAAACCGGGAGACGTCTCGGCGACAGATTGCGTGAACATCAATACACCTTCCACACAGCAAATACCGGGCACCTGGGGATCCATTGCAGAGACTGCGGTTGCTTGGCGGACATGACCAACTGCATTGTCCTCAGCAGGAGTGGCAACCAGCTATCAAGAGAAATTATTGAAGCTGAGAAGATAGCTAGGTTAGAAAAAGCCTGAGTCAGCACCCCCCCCCTTCTACCATTGCCAAAAAAGAAATGAACTATCTTTCGACAAGATGAAACGAACGACGGATTTATTTTATTTTAAGCGTAGTATTTTTTTAAGTTTTCTTCTTCATCATATTTTACAGTTAAATTCTCACCGTATATTTTTTCTCTAATGTTTCGTTTCGAAAGTGAGAAGAAGATGATTAGAGAAGAACAAAATACAAACCTGAGTGGCTAGACAGCGCTGTGTACGTGTTTCTGTTTTGTTCCACAACCAGGAATATTTTTCTACCATGGCCGCTCCATCCCTCTGTAGGACTCGAAAGGGGATACCTAATCGAGGCGGCCGTGCTTCTACCTTGAAATCGAGACTTCCCCCGTCCCCGGCGTTGACGGAACCTTTTGTCGGTCGTCATTTTGGAGAGCAGCGCCGGGCCGCCGGGCGCGCGAACGTAGTGCGCACGTCCAGGAGCTTCGCTTCCGCGAGTACCGATTGGTTGAACGTAAGCGGTCGGAAGACTTCTGAAGAAAAGTTGAGCCAAGCTCAACTCTTCACATTATGTTACGACTCACGTTGCGTTGCTGGTTGCCATGGTCACGGGTGGTCGTAAGTTGTGGTAAGAGTTCGTAACGTAACTTAGCGTAAGAGATTGCACAGTGTGAACGGGCCTTAAGGTGCAATCCCACCATCTATTAGGTTATGGGCAATTTTTGACGTCTATAACTTTCTTCTTATGTGCCCTACAATTATATAGTTAACGTCAAATTAAAGAGCTTTTTTCAACAATACTTTAATGTCTCGATATTAAAATTATTTCTTGTTGTTAGTTAATTATTTACGCATATTATACACCACAGTCTCTACTATTAGAAACATTATTTCTCGAGTTACAACGTCCCATCGTCCACAATACTTTACGTGAGCGTTTGGCTGTATATAATGACTTAAAAAAGAAAGCAACGAATTGTACAGATAAAGTATATTTAAAGAAAATGAAGTTCAAAATGGTATTCTTTATAGTGCTATAAAAAAGAAACCACGCCAAATAATCAAAATTATGGGAGACATTAAATTATGAAGCATCCTTCGATATTACATTTTCTAGAACTTTCATATTGATGTATTGCACTTAAGAATGTTAATAGACCTAAAAATGTTTCTATTCAGTCACGGCAAATTGCAGTTTCTTTATATAAAATACAGATTGCGTGAACGTGTTCAAGAATAGCTTGATGTGAATTATCCGTCGTGTGCCGCCTGGAAAGCCACGTGAAAGACAGAAAAAGCGCCAGATGTCAGGGTGTCAGATGCCTGGATGCCCACAGTGAGCGAGTCAGAGATGTCAGAACAACAAGCTCGAGGCTGCGTGTGCACCAGAGCTGCTTTCGCGCGCGTTCTACTGTGCCTCAATACACACGCCTGACGTGGTTCAAATGAAATAGACACAATGAAAGGAATTTAGTCATTTCGGATTCCGCCACGCCTGCTCAAACATTTGAATGTTTTTATCACTTGCAAAATTAATTTTTCGCAATCAAACTATGCTTGTCGGAATGGTTCGACTATATCTTGTTTAAAAAAAACACTTCGGTGGCTCTTAAAGGGCAATGATACTAAAAAAAAAACAAAAAAAAACATTAAAACGTCTCAGTGTCTTTGAGCCAACGCGCTTGCCCATGAATCCAGATTTGTGGGGTTTAAATAACGGCCGAGGTGCCCGCAATCTGACGAAGGCCGATCTGAGATTTCGGTTGCATTTCAAACGATCTCCAGTTAGTCAAAATACACATGCAACGATTTGTTTTTAATGGGGCGTGTTAAGTGATTTTTGTTGGTTTGGATGGTAAACCTCTGACATCTGAATATTTTCTTTGTTTTACCTTTGTTCGGAGCGCAGCCAACGTTACGGGCCGATGAAGCCACTCAACCAGCGCCAAGAGCGCGAGGTAAAGCAGTTTGTTCTCTCTCTGTGCCTCTGCGGTCGGACTAAACTAGAGCCACCACATAATAAACGCTTCATACACATCTTGGTGCTTAAAATGATGGTTGTCAGTTTTCTCAAGCCTTTATTTGAAGTCACAGCAAATGCTTCTCCGTCCTCTACAAATGATTAAACACTTCGCGACAAAGCCAAGGACTATTACATGAGCTTCCTAGCAAAGAAGCTAATGCTGAAAAAGTCGCACTTTTCAAATCATGACGATCGGCAGTAGCGTTTGATTTGTACTAACCACCAAGATGGCGGCGCCGACAACAATATCGAAGAAGAGTGTGCCGATACTCTAAGCGTAGCTCATTTGGTTTAGCTCACAGGCTAAACCAAGTGCGGTAGGGAAAGAGAGAGAAGTGTTGAAAAGAAAGGAAGCCTGGAATATACTCTGTTTCACCTTATGATGTACCGCAGAAAAGGCTAGAAGCGCGAGCTCCTTGCTCTGGGGCACATCTCGGCGGCACAAGCTCTCGTGACTTAAGGGCGGCTGCCAAGGCTATGAGCTCGCGCTTCTAGCCTTCGCTGCGGTACAACATAAGGTGAAATGAAGTATAGTGCGGTGGGCAATCGTTGGCCGACTATGTTTTGGCACCGCAGATCAAAGCACGTGGAGAAATGCACGAGTGCGAGCTCCATTCAAAGCACGTAGCTCATGCTGCAGAACCTGCAGCGACTAAAGCAGTGCGATGTGTTTGCGTTGGTCTTTCAAAAAAAAAAATTGGGTTGTGTGTATGTTTTTACAGCCTAGAACTTGGTCTGCCTCCAAGGGCGACGAGTCTCCCAGCTGTAGATGAGCAATTTAGCCAGTGCAGTACAAACCGCTAGCCTGGGGTCTTTAACGTGCATCACGCAGTAGTGATACACGACCGCACGCCGGTACGATGCTCATCCAGATCGAAACGGGCAGGGGCGGGAATTGAGCCCAGTATCCTGGGTTCTGCAGCGCGAGCTTTAGCTCCACGTGCTCCGAGCTGGTGTGCGCTAGACCACTCGGCCACTCTTGACTCCCCCGGTCTTTCAAGTAACGTCAAATGTGCCAGTGCATGAGGCAAGTGCCTCGAGAGGCCCTTGGAGGCAAATGGCGACGCAGCATTAAAATGACTGGCCCTTGAAAGCGAATGGCGGCGGAGCACACGCTCATGGCACGTGTCTTGCACGTTTCACAACAATGGTTGGCGGTTATTAAAAAAACGCCTTTATTAATTGTATTTGGCAGGGACCATGGGTTCTGTAGATCTGCATCCTGCCGTCGTACAATCGTGTATCACATATACTGCGTAAGGCACGTTAAAGACCCCGAGCCAACAGTTTTACTTCACTTTTCATAATACACAACGGGTAGCAATGTCGCCCTACGAAACTTTGCTTTCTAAAATACTAAGAACTAATTTTGAACGCGCCGTTACATGGCATTTTTACTGTGTGTACGCGTGTTCGCTGTTTTTTTTGTCGGCACCTTTCACTATGTGGTTCTTACTTAAGATGAAACAGACTATAGTTGTCGGACTTATATAATAATTTATATAACTAAGAAAATCCCATGTAAACGCAAAAGACAAAAAACAAACATAGGCACACTTCATAAAAATAAATTAAATATAAGAATTGATGAAAATTATGTTTTAAAATGTTTGAGCGCACCAAAACCTAAAAAGCGAGCTCCATGCTTTGAATGGTGCGCTTGTTTACTGGAAGAGTACTCCAGGGCAGTATTTTCGCACTTGTATGTTCCGCTTCGCTCTCACGATAAAGCGAAATACTTTACTGGTAATGTTCCCCGCAGGGGCACCTGTTAAAGCAGCTGTTTGGTGAGTGGCGTAACCACGGACCCCGAGCCCCGCAGGGGGCGCCTGCACCTTGGGTGCTAGGTGCTTGCTGAGTAGCGTCACCATCGACCCCAGCCATTTGGGCCACCATACCCGCACGCAGGGGGCACCCACTTTATAGTAGGTGCTTGGTGAGTGACGTCTTTACGAACCCCGAACCATGTGGGTTCGCCCACCCACGCCTGGCTGTGCGTGGCTTAACCCGTGTCTGGGGAAAAGGAGACCCTGGTGGTTGAGCTGAGCCCGGGGTAAGTTTGGACCCTTCGGGGCCCCCCGGGCGAGGCAATACACCGCTTCGGTCCTGCTTCTCGTAGACGGGTGTCCTGGTTTGGCCCGACCAGGATGATTCAGTCAGTCGCCTATTCTACCCTCTTCTTCCTTCTTTCACCTTTCCTCCCACCTCTTTCTATTTTCTTTTCCACTCGCTTCCTTCGTATTTCACCTTCTTTGGCGGCGAGGGCCAACCTTGAGTGGAAACATGTCCTGTCCCTGCTACCACACTAGGGTATTGTGCCCGGGCAGAACTGGTAGAGTAATTGTGTCAGCCAAGCCCATCTCTCTATGGCACATTACCTACCCTCTTGGTGGGCGGTGCACTCGGGCACTGAATACTTTCTCCCATCTTTATGGGTTCTCAGACTAAACTTCCTTCTGATCGGGCCCTGAAAAGGGTCCGCACCGAAGTTCCTAGAAAAGACACAACCCCATCTCTTCCTGCATTCCCCAAATGTTTGGTTATGCACTCCGAAGGTGACACTCCACTCTCCAAGATGCTCCCTTTCTTGTTGTGAAAGTGCTAGAAAGTGCGGTCGGTAAGAACTTTGAAGCTAAAAAGATGCCCTCAGGCGACCTACGTGTGGAAATTGAATTCAGACAGCAGAGTACAGCACTCCTTGCAGCGGGTCCTTGATTTAATCCACCAGTGTGGGCTTATATTTTTTTCTCGACCATTTTTTAAGCATTTTGACGAAATTTACATGTTTTCTTTTTTATGATTAACACTGAAAAAAAAAACAATGTTGTGAACGAAACTTTGCTGAATAAAATGGTATGGGACTGCGCCCTTCCCGGGGTTGAATGGAGGACATAGCCCGGGGAAAACAAATTACGCCAGTTTCGAACAGCGCGTGTATCAGACGGATGGCGCGTGCATCACACGGACGGCGCGTGTATCAGCAGTCTGCGGCTGCTCATTAGAAAAATATAAACTCAATTGTCCCAACTGTACACGCCTCTTCCCAGCGACCCGCCGGCAGCCAAAGCCTCGCTGTCCTCAATCCACCCTCCGAAAGGGAGTCTCATACCATTTAATTCAGCGAAGCTTCGTTGACAACAATATTTTTTTCAGTGCTAATCGTAAAAAAGTAAATGCCCTAGGCATCGCCAAATGCCTAGAAGAAAAAAAAAACATAATCCCACACTGACGAGTAAACCAGGGTCCCGCCGCATAAGAGGCGGACACCTTACCAGGGAGTTACTTTACAGCTTCGAATAGTTGTTTTCACAATTCGAGACCCAATAAACGGCAACTGCCGGCATTTGTTTCCTGGGCTATTGTGCCAGCGGTCAGAATATCCAGTTCCTCCTTTTTCGCGAGTGTGTCAGCGGCCGGCAGTCGCATCCACGCAGCTTCGCGGCGACGTTCTGCGACGGCTCATGACAAGAATGTTAACCAACACGTCCCACCCTACATGCCATTTGCGGTGGCGATTTGGGGTACCTTGTCAACGGAAAAAAAGAAGGAAATATATATTATTTTGTAAAACAATCTGCTGATGAAACAGCGTGTCAATAAGACGATCTGTCAATGAAACGTCATTCGGTGAACCGATTGCCACCACCAATAAGAGGCGTCTGTCAGGAGAACTTTTGGTAAAATATTTTTCCAGGTGCCGGGAGAACAGACAATATGGCATAGAATTATCCCGCTTCTGTTTGCTTTGCAATCTTTGCAGCTGTATAAAATCTCAGCAATACCTCTTTACATTTCGCAGATCGCTTGCACGTTTGTGCTTCTCTACGGAACATGTTGTGTGTAATAAACTTCTAGGAGATTTGAAGATAATATTTTGTGTCTGTTTTGCTGCCTGTTTACAAACTCATGTGTGAGTGCTTTTTCTTTGCACGTTTTCTTCGTGTATAAAGAGGTTGATTCAGTTCGGGACGTTTTAAATAATTTTGAGATATCCAACCTTCCAGACGATACCCATTCAGGGTTAACGAATAATTCGCATGGGTGCCAGATGCTAGCTCGAGAGCGATTCATTTCAGCAAGCATTTGTCAGCGGAGGGATGCCGCGGCTAGGCTTTGCTAGAGCAATTGAGCCAGCACCACCTTTCGTGGCTTGATCGCATCTGTTCATTGGCTTGTGCATGATATATTCAGTCACATAGTTCAGAAAGAGCTAATGGTGGCCAGTCATCCTTGACATCACGGCGACTTGGTTCAGGTTGCTAAAGAACGTTTAGTCCATTGTAAGCCAAGCTCTTCAGAACATCGCAATACTGCAAAAACAAGTGAACTTATGTAGAGCCTTGGCCCATTCAGAACGTGCTGCCTGGAAGTGTGCTTTACTAAGACCAATTGGGGTTGAAAGCGTTGATCTTCGACCTTTGGATCTTTTGGTAGATGCCATCAGTGCAAAACTAAATATAAAGAATCTGCAGCTTTAAAAAGGTGCTGAAGTAGCTGCCAGGGTCTTGCGACAGGGGAGGCGGCAGGAAGAGGCGATCGGAAGCCGTAATGGCTCCTCTGCCCCAGGACTCGCCCCAGGACCCACCCCAGGACCCTCCCCAGGACCAGGCATAGGCTTGCCGCTGAGCATCCTCCCTATCGCCTTTCAACAAAAGTTCAGAAAAAAATATTAATTGATCTTGAATTAGTCATTTGCTCGCCAGATAAAATAGTGCATAGACAAAGCCTTGAGGACCTTGTCATTTGTGCCCACAATGCTTTTTTGCAGAGGGCTACTAATACAAAACCGGCCAGGGGTTCTTAAAACCCAATGTTAGAATAACCAGGATTTAAACGCATCGCCATCATTGCACTGCCAGCATTGAAGATGTGGGGAGAAAGAAGAAGACACCGTAGCGAACGGCTGTGTTTTTCATGCTCTCCGATCAAGAAATGCTCGGCGCCAAGCCCAGCCCTGTGCTACCAAATTTGGACCCTTCTTCTGAACTTCATGGAGGCCCTAAACCTCCGGTGAATCAAGAAGAAGCGACCAAGACTTCCAGCCAACCTGGCCAAAACCAACCAGAAGCCATGGACACGAGGACCGCTGCCGCCGGACAAGGCAACGCCGGACCCGTCGCCGACACGACGGGGAAAGCAGGCCAGGCCAGTACGCCCTCGATACTAAAGAAACTGACCTTCGAGGTTCCCACTGTATTTCAATTCAGTGAGCGAGCCACATTTCCTTCAGCTAGCACGGCGCCCTCAGCCGAGCAAGCCTTGAGGGCTCTCCTTTCGACCATCTCAAAGGACAGCCTCATCGACATCTTCAAGAGCATTCTAGGCGACTCTCACAATATAGTTCCCGCAGCCAAGGCAAAGAAGAAGAAATCGGCGGCCAAGAAGGCCCCGGCAAGTACCCCAATGTCGGTCGCAAGCGAGATGGTTCCGCCGGTACCGGTGGTGCCAGCCGCTGCGCCTGCACTTCCAGACGTTACGTCTGACAAAGCCGCGACGAGTCGGCAACACGGCGCGACACAAGCTACGTCAGGAATCAAGAACACCGTAGGCGCGGCACAAGCTGCGGCTAACGAAGAACAGTTACCAGAGAACGACTGGACAGTCGTCACGAACAAAAAGAAAAGGAAAAGGGTCAGGGGAGACCCAACACAGCCAGCTGCCGTCGCCGCCGCTACATCTCGGCAACGCCGTCGACAGTTCGAATACAAGATCCGCCTGACGAGATCACGTATACCGATCAAGCCACTTCTACCCCAGCTCAAGATGCACATCTCGGGCACCCAGAAGAACGCACCGTTCACCATGCATCTAATCGAGAAAGCCAACACGATCTCGGTCAAGACCGACTCGAAAGAGGTGGCAGAATTCCTCGAGAAAATAACGGAAGTTAAGATTGAGGACCAAACAATTCCCGTACAAGTTTTTCGCACGTACGGCAACACTTACTCCAAAGGTATAATCTACGACATCTACACAAAGGAACAGGACCCCCAGGACGATGTCCTTAACCTTGAACTAGAATCAGAGAAAATTCACGTAGTTGCTGCCCGGCGCCTGGGAAAATGCAACACAGCAGTGCTCACGTTTGACGGCGAAAAGCTGCCGCGCTCCGTTCTATATGGAAAGCGGTACATGCGGGTCTTCCCGTACAAACCAAAAGCAGTGACATGTACAAACTGCCACCGTATTGGACACAAGCCGGACATATGCCCGAATGCTACGGTCTGCACCACATGCGGTAACCACCACGACCCAAATCAACAGGAATGCCCCACTCCTAACGCACCTTTCTGCCAAGGATGCAAGAAGGCGGGACATCTCGGCACGGACCGCGCGTGCCCGACCTGGCAAGGAACGAACAAAAAAATGCGCGAGGAAGTGAGAAAGTACAAGGAGGTGCATAAGCTCCAACAACAACGGGAGATCGCGAACAGAGAAGTCAGGACTCCAGTCCCACCCAGCGCCTCCTCTCTGTGGGCCGACTTGCTCAAGGAAGGCAAGAACCCTGCAGCACTTCAAACTCCACCGCCGCCGGCACCGGAAGTCCAAGAATTGCGCAACACCTGCGCATTCCTCAAAGCCGAACTGGACCGCCTCAAGGCCATAGTCCAAGTTCAGCAAGAAGAGAATAATCACTACAAATCAGCCCTCAGCCAAATGAGAGCACTCACATCAACCTTCATCAAAGCATGATAAGAGTGCTTCAATGGAACTGCCTGGGGCTGCGCAAGCGGGCGGCGGAGCTCAGGGCACGACTGTTAGATAAGCCTGATGAGAAACCTGACGCGTTATTCTTCAGGAAACCAACGTCACCGACATCAACTTTACAGGCTACACGGCCTACTCCAGCCCATCAATTACATCAAAACGCCCAGGTCAATCAGCTAACCCCCCGGGGAAGGTTGTTGTTTATGTCAAAACGGACTGGCCCCAGTACCAAATAGACCTTACACCTTACTGCAATGAAAATCAAGAAGTAGTGGTGGTCCGAGCCTTGGTCCGGCAGCAAGACGTCATCTTCACTTCTATATATTACAGGCCCCTACAGAGAAAAATATACAACCACGGGTGGATCGCGCACCTGCACGACCTCCACCCACGGGAACAGAAACTTTACGCCGGGGACTTTAATCTCCACCACCGGGCGTGGGGCTACGACTCCAACCACGAGAGTGCGGAAGAGCTGCTGGGCGAGATGCAGACTTACCGTTTGCATCTCGTCAACAAGGCAGGAACCAAAACGAGGATCGGAGATGTCAGGCAGAAAGACACAACCCCGGACCTCACCTGGACATCGAACACACACACACAACACCACAAGTGGAAATGCTCCAAGGATCCCTGGGGCAGCGACCACTTCCCGATTTTCTTCGAATTTTCGCCTACAAGAAAGGTCAAAGAAAAGACCAAGAAAAGGGTAGTGAAGACTATCCACTGGGATAAGTTTAGGACCGCGCTAGAAGCAGACGAGTGCACGGGATCCAGCTTTGAAAGTCTTCTCAAGAGCGCCATGAAGGCAGCCACAATAGAATCGAATGTCGAAGAAGGCGTTCCGACTCCTGACCTCTACCTATTACGCTTGTGGGCCAAGCGCCTCCAAGCGGTGCAGCAGTACCGCAACGGACGTAAAACGCCGCAAGCTAGGCGAGCGATTACGCGGACCACGGTGGAGGCCAAACATTACGCCCAACAACTAGACACCAACCGTTGGCTACAGTACAGCTCTTCCCTTTCTGACAAGGCGTCGATTGCCAAGCTCTGGGCGACAAGTCGAGCCCTGCTCGGGAAGAAGAAGACGAAAGGCGCGACACTCACGCTCGCCCTCAAGATGAACAAGACGGAAGAAGAACTCGCGTCGATGGCCGGGGACCTTTTTTCCCCCAACCCGTCGCGATGAGCTGTTTGGCCCCATATGACACAGAATCCCTTGCTCCAGACGACGGCATGGACCGGGAGTTTACTATGGGAGAACTTGAGTGGGCCCTCCACAAAGGGAAATCCCGTTCGGCGCCGGGACAGGACAAAATCACGATGAAGATGTTGAAGAACCTTCCTGAGAGCACCAAGGAGCAACTCCTCGACTGGATTAATCACATCTGGGTCACGGGGAAACTTCCCGATCAATGGAAGCACTCTGCAGTCGTTCCGATCCCTAAGCCCGGCAAGGACAAAGGCTCACTCGGCAATTATCGGCCCATATCGCTCACATCATGCACTTGTAAAGTCATGGAGCGTATGGTACTGTCACGAATCGACTGGCACCTGGAGTCCTCGGGAGCCTTTCACCCGGCCCAGACAGGCTTCAGACCCTGTCTTGGCACTCAAGAGAGTCTCGCCCTAATTTCGGCAGACGTCATCCGCAACATCAGCCCGGGGCACGCAACCATCAGAACTATCGTGGCAATCGACATCAAAAAAGCATTTGATTCGGTTCCCCACGCTTCAATCATCGGAGAGGCAGGTCGGTTCGGCATCACCGGCAGGTCGCTTAATTTTATCAAGAACTTTCTCGAAGGAAGAACATTCTCAGTGCGCCTCGGCACGCACGAGAGTGAGCCGAGAGCGAACCGAGTGGGAGTCCCGCAAGGCTCCGTTCTCTCCCCCACACTTTTCAACCTGGCGATGGCGGCCCTGCCCCATGAACTCAGCAAGATTCCCGGACTAGGCTTCACCATGTATGCAGACGACATCTCTATATGGGCACGAGGAACAGACATCGATGAGCAGCAGGAGACTCTTCAAGCCGGCCTAGACACCATTGAGGCCCACCTATGCAGGGTAGGAATGCAAGCAGCACCCGAGAAAACGAACTACACCGTAGTGACAACTCCCAGGCTCAGGAAAGCCAAGCTAAGCGAGAAACTCAATCTCGTACTGGCTGCAAAGAAGATCCACCCCTCCCCGTCGGTCAAGATTCTTGGAATTACGATAGAGCAATCCGGGAGAGGCGACATCTGGATCCAAGATACTATCAAACACTGCAGCTCGGTGCTCAACGCCATCCGTAGGATCTGCAGCGCACGAGGAGGTGCGACAGCACGCATCGCCAAAAACATGGTAAAGGCCCTCGTAGTATCGCGTGTATGCTACGGGGCCCGCCACTTCTGGCTCAACAAGTCTCAATGGAAACGGCTGGAGACACTGAACAACCAAGCAAGACGAGTAATCACTGGCCTCCCGAGGTTTACTCCCCTTAGTAAACTAAAGAGTACGCCCAGATCAACGAACTGCACGACGTCGTCCAGGCCAGGATCAGGGCGCACGACGAACGCCTCAAGCTCACGCAGCAAGGAAGGAGCATTATGGAACTTCTTCGAAGACCCATGGAGCACCTTCCAAAAGTGCCTGAACAGCTCCCACCATGGGAGGATCTTCCGGCTATCACCGAAAGCAAGCCCAGCGGCGCTCGGAAGGGGGACACAAAGCAAGCAGAACGCAGAGCCAAAGCACACTGCAAGATGGTGCAATCGTGGGACCGAATCAAGATCGTGGCTGCTTACACGGATTCCGCTTCGATGGAAGGCTCCGTCACCCTGAAGACGGCAGCCGTCGTGTTCCCATCGCTCCTGCTCGAAAAAGCAGAATGCCTTCCCCCTGGTACCTCTACCAAAGGGGAGAACTCGCAGCTATCCGCCTCGCCCTCGAGACGGCCAACGCACACCCCGACCCGCTACCTGAGAATCTCAGGATCTTTACAGATTCTCAGGACGCAGTGAAGGAATGCAGAACTAAAAACAGCCCCAGCCGAACAGTCCGGAAGATTAAGAAACTCGCCTCGAACCTCCGATCCCGAGGAACACACACGAGAATAGAGTGGATACCCGGTCATTCGGGCATCCCCGGAAATGAAGCAGCTCACCGCCTGGCCCGCGCGTCTTTGATTCTACCCCGCGGCACAGACGAAGAGCAGCCACAACATGACCACAGTTACGGCCTCATCGCTCGTGATCGGGCATCGCGGGCCAACAGCGAAACAGAGGAATACGACCCGGGCGAGGACAGGGCCCGGATCAAGGAAAACTATTTAGCAGAACTCGAAGAGAAACTGACCGAGCCGCCGTACTCCTGACCTCCGTCACCGGGGATTCGGAAGGCGAGGGCAGGTTCTCTTAACCAGAGTCCGGACCAACACGGCACTTACACCTGCACGGGTCGCATCGTGGAGTAGGGGCAAAAGATCAGGCCTCTGCACACAATGCGACATGCGCGCCAAGGCAGACATTCACCATCTCCTGTGGGAATGTCCCAAATACAAAGACGAAAGGTTAAAACACCGACCAGCAGACATCACATCCCTGGAGGGGTGGACCCATCCACCCGGCCCAGAGAACATCCAACGAAGGATCCTGCGTGGACTTCTGGATTTTATCCATAAAGCCAAGCTGGACGTCTTCATTTAGCCCCCGAATACCTCTCCCTCGTGCCAGCGTCCAGGCCTAGTCGTCATCGGCGCACATCCCCATTCCCAAACCCTTGTTTCTTCTTTTTTTTTTTTTTAATGGCATTAAACGTTTTCTGAACTGAACTGAAGATGTGGCATTAACATTGGGACATGCCAATGAATTTGCTTGACTGTCAATAACGGCCTATTCAATGAATGAACTTGTATGCCAATAATGACATAGTTATTGATTTAGTGTGAAAGCCAAAATCGGCCTAGCCAATGACATAGTGTGGATGCCAATCATGGCTGAAATATTGGTTTTACGATGGCCCAACAATGGTGCCAATGATGGCTGGAAAGTTGGTTAAAGGATTGCCTTACATTGGTGCCAATGATGGTTGGAACATTGGTTGAACGATGGCCCAACCAAATACCCTTGAGACAAATACAGGAAACTCCGGTGTAAAATGGGAGACGGAAGTAGAAAGCGATCCTGGCGGTATGGAGTGGACAACTCGCCACTTTCCCCGGAAATGAATCAAGTGGGTGTGACTCACGAGAGAAATTGATAGCCTATGAAATATTCCCTTTTTTTGATGGAGCAGAGGGAGCATAAGCTCGTGATATTGGACCTCTTGGTATTTTGATGTCAAAATGCAATGCGTTGTATAGACCAGTCAGGATTTGTATAGCGATTTTGTACAATCGAAATAATTATTAACCTTTTCTGAGCTTGTTGATTTATTTGTTTTATTCCTACCGAAACATGTCTTATTAGATGTCCTTGGCTCCAAGTGACCATAATTGGCAATAGGCATCAATTTTTTATGAGATCGACTTGAAATGACTCTAAGTGACTAGAAGTGATTAATATTGATAATTATGTGCTATTTTGTGTGATGCTTTTGCTTATGTGGCCTCAGCATACATGTGGTCCTCATAGTGGATAGCAGTTCGTTTTGCTTGCACACCTACGTAGGCATCATTTATTATATAAATAATGTATGTCTTCATGAGCTTCATAGCTATTAGCATCTTCTTTGACCAGATTGACCTTAAATGGCTGCCAATGGCTATTGATGAGATAATTGACAATTATCTATTTCGGCGTTGGTGAATGCATATGGCTTCAACTGGCTATTATTGGCTATCAGCCTCCACTTTTATATATATTTGCTAGATATGGCTACAAATATTAATAATGAGTAATGAAAGGCTATTGTTGGCTATTAGAATATATTTGTGACCAGATTGGCTCAATGGCTACTAATGGCTGTTAGTCAGTATAATAGCAATTATCTGCTGTCTGAGTGTTTATGAATGAGAATGGCTTGAAGTGGCTATTATTGGCTATAAGCACCTATTTTCGAATAGATTGGCTGCAAATGGCTACAAACCGCTATTAGTAGATAACTATTGCTTGAGCTATTTTTATATTTACGAAATGGAATGGCTTCAATTGGATAATGTTGGCTATGTGCATTTATTTTTGACCAGATTGAATTGAAATGGCTGCTGATGGATATCGATGAGATCATTAAACAATTATGTGCTATTTCGGTGCTTAAAAATCAGTATGGCTTCAAGCGGCTATTATTGGCTTATGCATCAAATTTTAGATAAATTTGATTGAAATGGCTACAAATGGTCATTGGTGACTACTGTCGATATTTATGGGCGTTTTAGTGTTTACTAACTGGAATGACTTTAAGTGGCTATTGTTGGCTATTAGCATATATTTCTGACCAGATTGGCTTCAAATGGCTAGCAATGGCTATTAGTGAGTATAATTGACAATTATGTGCTATTTCAGTGTTCATGGATGAAAATGGCCACAAGTGGCTATTACTGGCTATAAGCATTTATTTTTATTGCAATGGCTTGATATGGCTACAAATGGCTATTAGTGACTAGTATTGATAGTTATGAGCGATTTTTGTGTTTACCAACTGGAATGGCTTTAAATGGCTATTGTTGGCTATTATCATCTATTTCTGACCAGATTGGCTTCAAATGGCTAGCAATGGCTATTAGTGAGTATAATTGACAATTATGTGCTATTTCAGTGTTTATGGATGAAAATGGCCACAAGTGGCTATTACTGGCTATAAGCATTTATTTTTATTGCAATGGCTTGATATGGCTACAAATGGCTATTAGTGACTAGTATTGATAGTAATGAGCAATTTTTGTGTTTACCAACTGGAATGGCTTTAAGTGGCTATTGTTGGCTATTATCATCTATTTCTGTACAGATTGGCTTCAAATGGTTAGCAATGGCTATAGACCCTTTTCAAAAGTCAGAGTCACCTTGTGGCGGTCCTAAGAGCTTCAATATTGCCGCTCTAATGGCGGTGATAGAAGCTCGTGCTCTGCTAAATCAAGCACCTCGATTTCGTGAGTCGAAGGTGACGTAAAAGAACCAACACCTTTTGCCCTTTCTGCTCTATGCTTTCGAAGACGTTCGTATTTTCTGGTGTGGAGATGCTGTTTAGTGCGCCATTAGAGCGTCGGTTTGGCTCTGTACAGGATGGGTAGACTGACTTTCGGGAAGGGTCTATTAGTGTGTGTTAACAATTCTGTGCGATTTCAGTGTTTATAGATAAAACAGGCTACAAGTGGGTATTATTGGCTATAAGTATTTATTCTTTATTAGATTGGCTTGAAATGGCTACAAATGGCCATTAGTGAATAGTGTTCATAGTTATGAGCAATTTTTGTGTTTACTAACTGGAATGACTTTTAGTGGCTATTGTTGGCTACTGAAATCTATTTCTGAGAAGATTGGCTTCAAATGGCTAGTAATGGCTGTTAGCGAGTATAATTGACAATTATGTGCTATTTCAGTGTTTTTAGATGAAACTGGCTACAAGTGGCTATTACTGGCTATAAGTATTTAGATTGGCTTAAAATTGCTAGAAATGGCTAGTATTGACTAGTGTTGATATTTATAAGCAGGTTTTATGTTTACTAACTGGAATGGCTTTTAGTGGCTATTGTTGGCTATTCGCATCTATTTCTGAGAAGATTGGCTTCAAATGGCTTGCAATGGCTATTAGCGAGTATAATTGACGATTCTGAGCTATTTCAGTGTTTTAGAATGAAACTGGCTACAAGTTGCTATTACTGGCTATAAGTATTTAGATTGGCTTAAAATTGCTACAAATGGCTAGTAGTGACTAGTGTTGACACTTATAAGCAGATTTTATGTTTACTAACTGGAATGACTTTTAGTGGCTATTGTTGGCTATTAGCACCTATTTCTGGCCAGATTCGCCTCAAATGGCTTGCAATGGCTATTAGCGAGTATAATTGACAATTCTGTGCTATTTCACTGTTTATGGACGAAACTGGCTACAGGTGGCTACTATTGACTATAAGCATTTATTCTTTATTAGATTGGCTTGAAATAGCTACAAATGGCTATTAGTGGCTAGTCTTGATAGTTTTGAGCAATTTTAGTGTTTACTAACTGGACTGGCTTTTAGTAGCTGTTGTTGGCTATTATCATTCATTTTTTACCAGATTGGCTTCGATTGGCTAGCAATGGCTATAGCAAGTATAATTGTGGATATTCATGAATAGCCATTCATAGCTGTTCAATGGATATTCACTAATAGCCATTCGTAGCCATTCGAAGCCAATCTGGTAAAAATAGATGATAATAACCAAAATAGTCACTTGATGCCATTCCAGTTTGTAGACAAAGAAATATCTGCTAATTATAAACACCAGTCACTTAGAGCCATTTGTGGCCAATTCAAGCCAACCAGAACAGGAACAGATGCTTATACCCAATAATAGCCAATCCAAGCAAACCTTGTCAAGCATAGGTGCTATAGCCAAAAATATCCAGTTGAAGTCATTCAAATCTATACACGCTCCAATCGCGTAAATTGTAAATAATTATTGCTGATAGCCATGTATAGCCATTTCAAGCCAATCTAATAAAAATCGATGCTTATATCCAATATTAGCCATTTGAATTAATTTTCATTTATAAACACCGAAATAGCATAGAATCGTCAACTATATTCATGAATAGCCATTCATAGCCATTTGAAGCCAGTCTGGTAAAAAATAGATGGTAATAGCCAAAACTAGCCACATGAAGCCATTTTAGTTTGTAGACAAAGAAATAGCTGCTGAACTATAAATACTAGTCACTTTATGCCATTTGTAGCCAATTCAAGCCACCCAGCTCAGGAACAGATGATTATAGCCAATAATAGCCAATCCAAGCCAACCAAGTCAAGAATAGATGCCTATAGCCAATAACATCCAGTTGAAGTCCTTCAAATCTATACACACTCTAATTGCATAAATTGCCAATAATAGTCGCTGATAGACATGTATAGCCATTTCAAGCCGATTTGGTCAAGAACTGCCCATAGCCAATAATAGTAGACACTTGAATCCATTCATATTCAAAACATCATAAATACTATGTCACTAATCGTCACGAATGTTCATTCTGAAGTGATTTAAGGTGATATTGTTAAGATGATATGCTATGGCCAACAATAGCCGCATGAAGCCATTTTCATTCATAAGTATAGAATAGCAGAATATTGCGACCAATAAGCACTAATAGCCATTTTTCGGCAATTAAAGCCAACCAGGTCAATAACAGACGCCTATAGCCAATAATAGCCATTAGAAGCGAAACTCAGCCTGCATAAAATCAAATAAGTCGAAATAGTGACTGATCGTCATTGATAGTCACTAGAAGTCATTTCGACCCCAAATCCGCCATATAATTTATAAAGATGATAATATAGCCAATAATAGCCATATGAAGCCAAATCAGTCTGCACACAATCAGGTAAGTCGAAATAGTGACTAATAGCCATTGATAGTCACTAGAAGTCATTTGGACCCCGAATCTGCCATATAAATAAAAAATGTGATTGTAAAGCCAATAGTAGCCATTGGAAGCCAACTCAGCCTGCACACAATCAAATAACTAAAAATTGTGACCAATAGTCATTAATAGTCTGTACAAGTCATTTGAACTCTGGGTCTGCCATATAATTTGTGAACATGAGCATATAGCCAATCATAGCCATATGAAGCCAACTCAGTCTTCACACAATCAAAGAACTCGAAATAGGGACTGATAGTCATTGACAGTCACTAGACGTCATTTGGATTCCAAATCTGCCATATAAATATAAACATTATTGTATAGCCAATAATAGCCATTGAAAGCCAACTTGGCCTGCTTAAATTCAAATAATTCGAATTAGTGACTAAGAGTGATTGATAGTCACTAGAAGTCATTTGGACCCCTAATCCGCCATAGAATTTATAAATATAATCATATAGCCAATAATAGCCATATGGAGCCAACTCAGTCTTCACACAATCAAATAACTCGAAATAGGGACTGAATTCATAGACATCCACTAGAAGTCCATTTGGACCCGGTATCTGCCATATAATTATAAAAATTAATGTATAGCCAATAGGAGCCATTGGAAGCCAACTCAGTCTGCACACAACAAATAAATTGAAATAGTGACTGATAGTGATTGATTGTCATGGAAGTTATTTGGACCCCAAATCTGCCATATAATTTATAAACATTATGACTTAGCCAATAATAGCCATATGAAGCCAACTCAATCTGCTCACAATCAGGTAAGTCGAAATAGTGACTAATAGCCATTGATAGTCACTAGAAGTCATTTGTACCCCGAATCTGCCATATAAATAAAAATAAGATTGTATAGCCAATAGTAGCCATTGGAAGCCAACTCAGCCCACACACAATCAAATAACTCAATATTGTGACCAATAGTCATTAATAGTCAGTATAAGTCAATTGAACTCCGAATCTGCTATATAATTTTTAAATATGATCGTATAGCCAATAATAGCCGTATGAAGCCAACTCAGTCTTCACACAATCAAATAACTCGAAATCAGGACTGAATATCATGGACAGTCACTAGAAGTCATTTGGACCCCGAATCTGCTCATATAATTATAAATATGAATGTATAGCCAATAGTAGCCAGTGGAAGCCAACTCAGTCTGCACAACAAATAAGTTGAAATAGTGACTGATAGTGATTGATAGTCACGGAAGTCATTTGGACCCCAAATCTGCCATATAATTTATAAACATAATCATATAGCCAATAATAGCCATATGAAGCCAACTCAGTCTGCAGACGAGCAAATAAGTTGAAATGGTGACTAATAGCCATTGATAGCCACAAGAAGTCATTTGGACCCTGAATCTGCCATATAATTCAGAAATAGGATCAAATAGCCAATAATAGCCATTGGAAGCCAACTCAGTCCACACACACTAAATATGACTAATTGCCATGAATATTCACAAGAACTCATTTGACCCCAGACATGCCATATCATCAAAAATATTATCATACAGCCAATAATAGCCATTGAAAGCCAACTAGTCCACACATAATCAAATAATGTGAAATGCTGACTAATAGTCATTGATCATCACTAGAAGACATTCGAAACCTGAATCTCCCATATAATTAGTAGATATGTCTGTATAGCCATTGGAAGCCAACTCAGTCCCCACACAATCAAATAGCCCGAAATAGTAACTAAAAGTCATGCATAGTCACTAGAAGTTATTTGGACCCGAACCCTGCCATATAATTCAGAAATATCAAATAGCCAATATTAGCCATTGGAAGCCAACTTAGTCTTCACACCATCAAATAACACAAAATAGTGACCAATAGTCATTAAAAGTAACTAGAAGTCATTTGAACTACATATCTGCCATATCAAATTTTGATCAAAAAGCCAAAATTAGCCATTGAAAGCCAACTCAGTCCGCGCGCAATCAAATAACTCAAAATAGTTACAAATAGTCATTGATAGTCAGTAAAAGTCATTTGGAACCGAAATCCGCCATATAATCAGGAAATAAAATCAAACAGCAAATAATAGTCATTCAAATCCAATCTGAGACATAACCTCACAAATATCTCGAAATGGTCACTAATGGTCATTAAAGTCTATCACAAGTGGAACTATCTAATAAACAGCTGCTTGGTCTATATGCCCCGAAAGAGCTTAGGATATTGGCCCAGAGCCATTAATAGCCCTTGGAAGGCAATCTAGTTTATACTCGTCCAAATAACTCAGACGTACAATCCAATAGTCATTGCAGTCATTAGAGGCTAACCAGTCCCCCAAAACGACAGGTAATACTGAACCAGACACTATTTCTACTTCCTTATAAATACTGGCTCTTCGTTAAACAGCCAGTGTAGCATTTACTGGCTGTAATTACTACGTCATGTAGCATTTCCAGCCTCTTTGGAAGTGAATCTCATATAATTTAAAATCAATGACCCATGGAGCAATTACATATTTGAATTGCTGTGCTTTATTTCTAACTGCAAAGAGCCAGTCAATATAGCTCGTAACAGCCATTGCCTTTAGATTGGTCCATAAACAGTCAATAGACCTATTGCTATATTACCCAAGCATCAAGGAGAATGCAGGGATTGGTGTTCCACGCGCCGCACGTGCCTGGCCTCAGCAGTAGTAAATTTTCTAAAGAAAAAACCCAAAACAAATTGTATCTTGCACGCGCGTTCGTCAACGCTTTATTTTGGTTATTTACTTCGAATATTTTATACCGGGAAGGCGTGCGCGTGTGGCGCGTGGAACACCAATCCCTGCATTCTCCTTGATGCTTGGGTAATACAGCAAATGGTCTATTTACTAGAAAGTGACTAATTGCCAGTAGGTCATTTGTACCAGATGTAATACATAGGTCCATATAATCTGAATACTTACGGCTAATATGAAGCGCACCTAATTATTAGAAATACTGTGTATCAACACTTGCTCAATTGAAATCGGCACTCCGATTTGCCATATATTCAAAATTCCTGATAGTGTGAAGAGAAGGAATAGTGTAGTGAATGACTGTTATCCTTTTAATTTCGAGCTCACAGTTTACCATCCCACACCTAGAGATGGCAGCACTTCTGTGTCTCCCGACAACCCCATGTATTTTGGCTCGACTTTCCAGTATTGGTAGTCAATGGTATTTGGCCCAACGTTGGTGCCAATGATGGCTGGAACATTGGTTGAACTATGAACCAACTTTTGTGCCAATGATGGCTGGAACATTGGTTGAACGATGGCTCAACTTTGGTGCCAATGATGGCTGGAACATTGGTTGAACGAGGGCCCAACGTTGGTGCCAATGGCTGGGCCAACGTTGTATGAAGGAACACTTGGCCAGGATGCCAATATTGGACCAACCTCCTGAGCCAGTGTTTGTCATTGTTGGCCCAATGTAGGTCCAACATTGGTCTGCTGCCTGGGATACCTGGCACGCGACATTTGAGACACGAATGTAGGCTGGTTCACGCTGTCCCATTTTATTGGGTTAAGTTACGTTACGTATAAGTCGCTTAAACATTCGTGTCTCGAATGTCGCGTCTCATGGTTTGTCCTTGAACTCGTAGCCTCGCTTAATATAAAGGACAGAGGTCCAGGTGACTTCAACGTAATATTTCGTAACGTAACTTAACGTAAGGAAATGGGGCAGCGTGAACCAGCCATGTTTCGGTGACTTAGAGGTAACGTAAGAGAATGGTGCTATGTGGAAAGCTGAACCGAACTCGACTCATTTCGTTATGTTATGACGAGCCTTGTGTCCTTGGTTGCCACGGTAAATCACTGTTCTAGCTCGGCGTCACCGAAACATTCGTGTTTAGGATTCCGCGTGCCAGGCTATCTCCTTTAATGTGTAGCCACGCTTAATACGAAGCACAGATTTTACGGTGACTTGGACTTATGTAACGTAACAAAAGAAAACGGGTCTGTGTGAACCACACACTACAGTTTCCTTACCATACGCTTAAGTAACCGAAACAATCGTGTCTCTAATGTCGCATGGCAGACCTCCCTTAACAGGTAGCCATGCCTAATATGAAGCCAAGATATCTCGGTGAATCGCACTTAAGATTTCGTAATATACCGTAGCGTAAGAAAACATGGCTCTGTGATCCTGCCTGATATCCTATTCAAACGCAGTCGTCCTTCTAAGCATCCTCCGTGCCAACCGAAACTGAGTCGAAGGAAATTGATCGGCTGCTATGAGCGATTTACGAATACCACAGAAATACACTTGCCACAAAAGCTTGCTTCCTGGTATTTACTTTGAATGTTTCTCTTTTAGAATGGCAACCCAAGGACGGCACCCCTTCGCAGTAGCGTTGTTGCTAGCAAAAAGCGGAAGGTGTTTTTGTTTTAATTTTCTTGTTATGTTGTTTTTTTTTTTTTTTGGAGGGGGGGGGGTACATACGCCGATCTCCCTGGTCCGGACATAACGCCGCCTGTCTTACCTGCTTTTGTACCCGATGGCAGAGCAATTAGACGTTCAGCGGCTGAGGAAAATCGACCTGAGTCGACAGTTACAATAGGCCTCCTGCGTTGCCCAGGGGTGCTGCGAAAAGGGGCTTGTTAGGCCTTGTTTTGGGTAGTACAAACTAGAGCGTCTCAAACTGTCAGGCATGCAGAAGTGTGCCTGCTCTGGTGCGGAGCGCGAGATCACGATGAAAATACAAAGAAACAACAAAAATTCGAACGCCGTCAAAGCTAAGACGCTAAGAGCGTGAGCCAAGAGATGCCGTTTCACGCGTTCCAAAGTAGACATGACAAAGAAAAAGAAAAATGAAAGCGTCGCGACACAGGTGTTTCGACGTCACCACCCAGAGATGAGAGACGCGTACCCTAGCGGTGGTGGCATGAATTTGGCACTTTTGATTGTCTTACGGCGTTGAGTCTGGCTGATTTTTGGCGTCCAAAGGTGTTTTTCGTTCTTCAGGACCAGGCAGAAATAAAAAAGCTCGACTAACGTGCCATAAGTAGTGCGAGGCTCAATCAGGTGAGCTTGTACTACCCAAAACGAGGGCGCTACAGTTTGTTCAAAGCTTCAGCGCAGGAGGCCTATATGCTGGTTCAAGGCGGAAGATTGAAATACTGATGATAATAGTGACCGCACAGGAGTATCGGGACTCCTTAAGCGCAATTGAGTTGCAGAAAAACAAAACATACTTGGCTAGAGTGAGCGTTTTGTCGGAAAATGATTAAAGAATAGTAATGCAGTTTTCTGAGACACAGTCTTCAGTTACACTAGTTGTGACGTTGTCACCACTTCAGAAAACATGCACAGCCTCGAGCATGCCATGGCGTCTGATTAGAAGATAACAAAAAATATCGCTCTGTTATAGCCTTTACACTCACGTTCTGGCGCGTTCGATATTGTCATTGTCTCAAGTCTCGGGATTTGTCTGATTACTTCGGTCTGAGGTTTTGCCTTCTTCGTTAGGTAATGTCCTTCTTTTCACTCCGCTTGAACGCAGGCATGTGCTTAACAAGAGAGTCGCGTGTCTAGCTTCGCCCTATTCGCTTGAATTTCAGCACTCTTACTCGTTATCTTAAATCTTTGTTTGACAGCTAACCACCTATCCTCCTATCCCTACACGCATCAATATCCGGGCACTGCAACAATGGGTAAGCCACAGCAGGGTCCAAAGCTACATCTATAATTTCAAATAATTTCTACTACGGCTATCATGATGCTTAGGCGGGGATACAAACCTTACCGATGAAATGATAACCTTATTGGCAAGTCATTCATGATTCGTTTCTTGATAGATGTCTTATCTAATATACAAGGAAGTCGTCACTGGTGCCCATATCTGAGTGTGCGGCTGCTGGGTGCGTGCTGACGCCGAGATTCTACAGTTGTTTACAAAGTGTATTCCGCCCATCATGATTGTCGGTATTAGAAGCCTATTAGCGTAAGCCCGTTGTCAGCATGTGCACTAGACACCGCCCTCAATTAAGCCGTCAAGTGAATGCCCCTATAGGTGGTATTCACGGGACGCCATGTTTGAGTGCGCTGATCAGAGCGCATGCTAAGAACGAGCTCACTTTGATTGGCTGCTAAAACTGGCGGTGTTGTGGAATAGACGTTCCAGATGAACTCTGGAAGCTCACCGTCAGCACGCACCATGCAATAGTATAAAAAGCTATGTCCACCAGTGGATACTCCCTCTACCTCATGATTAGTTCATATTTGAAGCTTGCTTGTATCTAGAGATGTGTTGCAGATGTTTATTTATTCTACAATATCTTTGAGTTTAATTCGAACGTACATAGGTACGGTGAGAGTTAGATGAGTGCCGTTTTCAACATGTATTTATCAGGAATGGCCGAAAATAAATGGAGTAATAATCGTGATGGCGGATAGGCCGTTTAAATAAGTACTTTAATTAACTATTCATTTTTATGATTTAAGGTTCGTATTGTAATTACAGTATTGACGGGAATTACTATTAAAAGCCAGTCCAATGGAAAGAAATTTCAAATATGAAATGTCGTTTTTATATTATATGATATATTGTTAAGTTTTATAAACATGTTCTGAAATTGCACGCAAAAAGCATGCTGCAAGCATTGTTCATAATAACGCTTAGAAGAGTGACGTCGGTTCACTCGTACTGTCTCTATCTCGGCAGTATGTCCGTCAAGCAGACGGAACGAGTGACGACGTGACTGGAACAACTACGCCGCACTTCTAAGCGTCATTGTTTGCAGGGAATGACTTTATGGACGGAAAGTTTTAATTGAATTTAATAAAGTGAAAATATGTATCATTTAATATCTGAATATCCAGTATTTTTTTTATTTTGTCTGAATTTTAATTGTAACTGTTGTCAATATCGAAATTCCAACGAGACCCCTGAATGAATCGTAAAGTATATGAAGAGATTTTTGTTAAAAAGTAAGGAATCTGAGCATGACAATAATCCTCCCCCCCATCTAATATTCCCCGAGTCTAATAAATACATCCTGAAGATGGTACTCGGCTAAATCACAAACTCTTAAGAAATATATCTATGTGAATAAAATCCAGACGCAGTGCATATTTTGTGATAAAAGAAAAAAATATATATTATCCACAACACTCTCACTTCTTGGGGATTTATCTATACAGGTTTTTCACTCATGAAATACTATACTCGGAAACAAAATGCTTAGCGTCAACAACTTGCACCTGATTTACTTCATCTGCGCTTCGTATCTGTGAACAGTTGGGCATGTTCAATAATTAAGCATACCGACGAATATGTAATTTATTTAGATTGACGCAAATGCTTGAATACAAACGCTGCGAAATTGCATCACCTATATCACCTATTGAGGGCGGTACCCGTGGAGCAAGTGAGCCCTGAACAAGCTCCGAATTTCGCAGTCCGGCGTTCTCTCTGCTTCTTCGTAACGTTCTAAAAGCGGCTGGTGACGCCTTCCTCAAAGTGATTGCGCTGCCGGGTTAATTTCGCCGGTATTTCGCCGCGCGCTTTCCATGGGGTTCAGCCAGCCTCATCTAGAATCGTCAAAACCCGCGCACTACGGTTTTGAAGATATCTCGGCAATATCGAGAGATGACGCAGATTAGCAACCAGCATTGCGTTAACGTTTGGCTGGGCAACCTGTTTTATCGAAGAGTCGAAGGACGGCCCGCATTGGGTTCGGGCACAATGGCTGAGCTAGCGCTATTCGACTGTGACTATGTCCAATGAAAGTAGATAAATTATTTCGCAACCTTCATTATTTCATGGGATTGGAGTCCAGCACTCTGTCACGACAAAACGCCTAAAGAGCGCAATGACGTCAATCTCTGCGACTTCCTGCCGGCTCCAAAAACTGGCCGGTTGGAAGGGCACTTCACTTCGTCGTATAGTCGGCTGCAAATAAATTAACTTACAGACCTAAAAACTAAGCACCAATGTAATTTGAAATAAGAGTTTGTGCTGTCGAACTATACTTTCTTGTGCATTAGGATGGTCTTGGCGATCGTCGTCTTTATACGTTTCCTATCCCCGGCTAAAGGAACCCCGCAGAAAAAAGCACATAATCACAGAGCGTTCGGTGAGCGCGATTGGTTTAGCCCGTGATAAGAAATGCGCCATTGCGATGAGCGCCATGAGGTTGATCCTTTGGCGCAGCTTGGTTATCTCGATCCTGTCGGAGCTTCGGCTGCCTTCATACCCAATGTGACAAGGGCAATGTGCCGAGACAACACCTAATTGATAAGAAAACCTAACTGCTGACTTTCCTCGCGTCACTAAAGAAGGCCACCGTACCGCAGAGCTAAGACACAACTCCGGCGTCTCTGCTCGTCTAGAAATCGTGTTCTTTCAGTGAAAACACGATTTCTAGTAAAACGCTGATGCCGTAGCCGTGTTTAATTTCTTCACTACGGTAGCCTTCTTTAGTGACGTAGGAAAGTTCAACACTTAGGCCTCTTTATCTAGGAGGTGACGACTGAGAAGCTGGGAGTGAGGAAGGGATAATAGCGAGCTGAGAAAATCAGGACGCCGAATCGCCGAGTTCTGGTGCGAAATAGGGGTTAAACACGGGAGCAGAAGCTGCAAAAGTCCGGGGGGTTGCAATCGGCAGTCCAAAGAGAAAGACGAGAGAGAGAGCCATAAAAGTGCAGAGAAAGAAAGCCGGCGAAATGTTAGGCGTGTTCATTTTATCCATACCGTTATTATAATACACGCTAGAGGTTCAACTGGCGTAAGTGTCTATTAACGAAGGCGAAAACATCCGCCGACGGGCAACCTATGCCGACTTCCCGGAGGCAAATTGAATCAAACAGCACCCAGTCTCACTTTGGCGGTTCTACTATTTGCTCCTATGCAAAAATTCGCGTGCATTTTCTTTCTTCGCCTGTATATAACATAGAACCCTTTTGTTAGCTGGTCTTACCAAATTATCTGTATCTTTTTTTAACACTGCATAAAGGCAATTGCTTCAGTAACCGCAAGTTTTAATCAGTGAATGATGTTGAACTTCTTGCTATATTTGACGCCCCAACCCCTCTTTCACAGCAGGTGTGTAAAAAGAAGCAACGATTCTAAGCAAGTAACAATTCAAAGGAATTTCGAGTGTGTTGAAGGCTCGAGAGCATTCCGGTGACGCTCATATATTTCTGATATGCCAGTCCTATCACTATATGAAAATGACCCCGGCTTGCATCTTTACAAGCCGCTAAAACGTTCAATACGTAAATAATAAAGTACGTGAGCTATGAAAGGTGTCTCTTCTATTATCTTCTATGAAGGGCAACTTCCGGCAGGCACTTGGTCTCAAAGACTCCGAACGTGCGAGTGAGGGTTTGAGCGTAGAACAAAGATATTCACAAAGCAGAAAGAATAAAGCGGCACTCACTTATTGTAAATTGGACTCTATTACGTAACCTTTAACTTGTTTGGTTTGTACATCCACAAGGAGTTACTGATATAGTGCTACTGCGTAGTTCTTGTCGTCTCTCTTGGTTTTCCAGATGTCCTTCGTTTTTGTGGCAAGCATATATCCCCCATGCTGAAAAGCTCCGACGTCGTGTTCGCGCTTGTGTCTGAGAGTGCCTATAAATACTTTAGGAAGCCGTTTCAGGACAGTGTTTAATGCAACAAAGTTGAAAAAGAACTCCCCAGCTGACCATCTATTTCGCGTGCCTGACTTAGGAATGTTCGTCTACCTAGTACGTACAAATTGTTCGAGCTATTTGCTCTTACAATAAAGCGTAGGAAGAAAAATGCGCTAACTTTTTTGTATAAATTCATTAGCGGAAGTCCATTTTTGACTGGTTCTCTCTTCCATTTGCGACAATTTGCGCAATTTGCGACAACTTGCTTAGATTGTGTTCGAATGCGAGAGCCAAGTTCCCGACGTTGGAGTTCTGCGTTTAACGCGTTCAACGAGCGCAGTGGAGACAAACGTGGTAACCCGGGAGCGAGGGGATCAAAAAACGAACGGACAGACGCAAAGGCATCAAACTTGAGGTCTACCCTGATTGTTCTAACCAGAGCTTGGAGTTTTGCCACTCCAGAGCACTCTTTTCTTCTCATCTCTTACAGTGTCTTGGTGCATAGAGCGCAGGCAAACTAATAACGATTACCATGAAGAAACAAAAAAATTAAAGCAGAGTTCAACATAGAAATATGAATAAACCTCAAGACCCCCTTTGAAGCGGTCGTCCCTCTTTTGCTACTCGGCTTTGTAATTTTTTGTACGTTTTGTCTTCAATGATGCGCGTTTAATTTTGGTGGAGATGGCTTTCTACACAAGCGCAAATGCACCAGAGATAAAGGCTAGTTAAAATTATCCTCTTTGGGGTTTAAATTTTCACCATATTTTTCTTGCGTTTACATTGGTTAAGACGCGCCCTCGCGATATATTCTAAGGATTCGATTGTCTGATTTTACACAGTAATTTACTATTTTATTACGATAAGGTAATATAGCATTCAAACGAGATAGACCACACATGTACCGTTTTTGTTCACAAACAAGAACTGTACCGAACAAATGCAAATGAGGTGTTTAGTTAATTTGCCTCAATTTTCCACCCTTAACTATGAAGAAAATATTACAGAAGCGCGTCTATGCACTTGTTACCATTTACAGGCATATTGAACGGGTATAAAATCGTCATAATAGAATATTTTGTGTCGAATTTCCTCCCTCCGCGTACGAACATAGCTACGCGAAACGCAGCAAGTAGACCTGACGAGGACAGCCCAATCATCACATCGCTCAGAGCGAATCGTACCAGATTTCTCTCCGGCCCGCTGGAAAACGCATTGGGTATGGCGCGCTCCGGCGTCGAGTCTTCAATCGCCGTATTTTGCATAATGCACGTATGCATTCAATTCTCCTTGTATGAGACCACACTGCCCATGTGTACCTTTCTTCTAGCAGACCGGACGCGCAAGTGCTCGACCTGCAGAAGAACAGTTGCCACTGGTCTCAAGAAATGAGCTTTTTTGACATTATATGACCACTAATGCCCTTCTAAGACGACGTCTTAAAGCTTATCTTTGAATAAAACTCCTTTCCGCTAAATGATATTCTGCTAATGAAGCTGCTCTCACACGACTGTAAAATATGCTATTTACTACCGAAATCGATTGGTTGGGGCTTGCCCCGCGGAGTTGAAACCGAAACTAAAGTAATCTTCAATGCGTTAGCATTAGAATACACATAGAAAGAAAAACGCTGACGGCGTCCGATCTGTGGAGGCGATCAAGGTCGGCCAGGGCGCCTATGGATAGAGCTGATCACCTCACCGGTATTTCTGGGAATGGCGCGACAATATGCCGTCGAAAAAGCAAGTTGTTATTCATACGGAGAAGTTTTAACACCTGTAAGTAGTTTAAAAATAACAAATAATATAATAAACAATGATTGTGACTACGGGAAACTATCGGGTGCCGCGGAACACCGCTCACACGGAGGCCTTGTTAGTGGATTTCCATTCGTAGCTACAATGTGTAGTAATGCACTCATGTTTTAATACTTAGAAATATAGCTACACACAGCAAATAAGCTATAAAGGTGTACATATGCAAATATATTAGAGCACAAAAAACATCGAGGCGCAGTGGAAGAACAATGCGTTTACAACAATGCCTTGGGAAAGATGGCTTTGATCTTAAGCAAATATCTTCAGTGATGTAAATATCGCTCTGAAAGGCAGATATTTTATAATCTATAACTCTCATAAAATGGCATGACACGGAATGATGCAACACCGCAAAGCGGTTCATAGTAGCTATGTTGCGCACACAAAAACCACACGCTCACGGAAAGTGTGGCTTACAAATGCAATGGCATATTGTTAGTGCAATATTTATACGTGTAATAGAAAACAGTATAAAGTTACTTTATTTGTTGGAGCAAAAATGACAGGAAATAAATGTGGGAAAACATTTTCCTTGAAAGAGTTCTTATCTACTTCAATATTCCAATCTTACTTTTTTTAAATCAAAGTCTTTTTAAGTAACCATATTCGTCCCAGCTTTACTTTGAGAAGCCTATAAACGCGTATGGCTTCTAGCTCGTATCGCCCTAAAACATATTTTTTTTAGTTTAGTGGCTATTTTGCACCGCAACCGATACATAAACAAAATAGAAAACTATTCCAAAGTGCTCGCAGCTGCGACGAGAAACTGAGATCATAAAAAGCAAAAGATACGGACGCGCAATACTATCTCGTGGCGCCCCATACGACAAGAATATGGTATAAAACGTTCCTACCTCTTAACGGTATCTATGCATTCAAGACAATACAATAAGTACATTTGGAAACTATCCCCTGAGACAACGGCTTATTCATGCCTCTCGACATCGCTCGAGACACTTTATTCAGTCTCTTGAGTCACAGTCTCAACAGAACAACAAAACACGGAATCCGCCGCATAAAATAAATCACAGACGAACAACCACTCATGACAGTAACGGAACAAGCAAGCCGCGAAGGTGCATAAAAACACACTTTGGAAACCTACATTGCCGTATATAACCAAAGACGTCGTTGTCGTGCATGAGCTCGCAAGTGCCATTTATGCATATCCTCGTTTTCTGCAGCGTCTTGACGTTCTTTGTAGGTACTCGAATTTTACAAGCACAAAAAGGCACACCCAGAAGGGAACTATTGAATATCTTGAGTTGACTGCCATGCGGTTTCCACTTTCGAGCCCAATGTCGGCGGCAACGCGACGACAGTCACCCTCTGGGTCAAAGCGGTAGTTTCGTTTGTTTCTCTTTAAAAAAAATATACTATTTGCGTCTCAACCTTAAAAATAAATTGTAGATCTGGCTTGCTTTGTATTACAACCACGCAAACATATACAAACGGGTGAAATTAAAATTATATTTATCACTATTTTTGAACACGGCGCAACGACTGCCACAGTTGTTCGAATGGCCGACCATCCGGAATAAAAAGAAGACCAGAAAAGGTGACAAGCAAAAACAAAGCCTAAGAAAAGGCCAAACTTCCAGTATTGGCGCCTGTCACAAGATCCCTGCTTCTGTGTCGAGTGATTTCAAACTTGACCTATGGGAAAGTTGACAGCTTGAGGCAGTTAAACTCTACGCCATGTGCTGAAAGCTTATGAGCAGTATCAGAGCAGGAGGAAAACTGAGAAAGGAATTGGCATTAAGTTCAATCGGACAACAGCTAACATTAATATATTTTATGCAGTGCAAAGCATTAAAATGAACTTTAAATTTGTGGTACAAATGGGTTTTCTTTTTGCTGCTCCAAACGAAACATTTTGTTTCTAGAAAGGGTGCTTCAAAACGGTCCAATCCAAACACGATACTGTTATTTTTTTATAAAACATTACAGTAAACCAACCCTGAATGGCGAATTTCGTTTGTGAGTTAGATTCTAGCTTTCAACAAAAACATAACTGTAGTAAAAGCTCGAACAAGCAGAACTTGTGGTATGCTCCTGCACAGTCTAACTTTCAGCGGTGTTTGCGTTATGAGGTATGTTGCTCACAGGGACATATGCTATATTGTTCTTCCTGAGTCCTCAACTACTCCAGAAGGTGTTCGAGTTAGGTAGTTTTAACACTTTACATCGGGGAATCCACTGTAGCTGGATTGGCAAGTAATATAACAGACTAATCTTGAAAATGTAGTGGAAGATGTACATCTTCCAGTACTTGAAAATGCACTGGAAAGATAAATATATACATAAATAAATAAATTATAAAATGTATAAGTTTGTTAAGATAGGAGCACTAATTTAAAAAAATAGGTTTAATATGCTCTAAGTTTTTCTCTAAGTAAACTGGTCTCACATTTCAACGAAATTTTTCTTGCAGACGACTCGTGGACGTGAGCCTGGAGAAGGTGTCCTTGCAGCTTTCACATAAGGTGGCTCTGGTGCACCCGAAGAACCAAGGAACACTTGGACAACTTTCGAAGTTCAAGAAGTGTAGCAGGAGAGTTTACACACCATGGCTTGTTACAGCAACAAAAAAAAAACGCCGGTGAGGCTCCACCCACTAAGCCTCTCCTCTATGTCTGCTTTAGCAGAAGTGAACTGCTGGAAAAATAAGTTAAAATAGGTTTTAAGGTTTCCTATATTTAAACCTAACTCGCACTTTAACATAACATTTGTTTGCAGACGACTTGCGTACATGAACCCGAAGGAGGGTCCTGGCAGCCTTTGCGGAAGGTATATCTGGTGCACCAACAGGACCCAAGAACCATTCAAAAACTTTCGGAGTTCGTGAAGCAGTGGCAGGAACGTTTAGCACGACAGTTTGTTGCAACATACGGAACGCAGGATAGACTCCTTCCACAAATCCCTCTACATTTTCAACTTGAATAGAGTGAACGTGGGGGAGGAGGCGAGTGCAGAAGAGGATATAACTAATCTTGGTAACTCGAGAGCTTTGCGAGAGCGCTTTAGAACAGGTTTCTTAGCCTGCGACAGACTATGAATTAGAGTACTGATATAAGGGTGATGCCGCAGGCTGGCTGGTAAACGATCATACTTTATAAACCTCGAGTCAACAGAGCAAACGAAGAAAAGAGAAAAGGGCACCACACCACGACGTCTTTGAGACGTTATTGTGATGTCCCCATTTTGTCTTTATCTTCGTTTTCCCCCTTTTCGGGATTATGAGTATAACTATAGCGGGTAATTTTTTTCCAATAATTATGTTTTTCAACAACTCTACTGATCCCCTCAATGTAGATTTTAGTATTGATCGAAGAGGGTTTGTTTATCGATCGATTCTGACAGATTTGTTTACACTTTATTTTCCAGAGAGACTTGTATGTTGACAACACATATTTCGATCTAGTCAGCTGGTACTATTGGTTTCAAATATATATGCTAATACCTTTGAGGCAATAAACACTTGGCTTTCCTTCACGATGCGTTCATGGCAATGGTTCATTATAATAATAACCCCAAAATATATATTTAATCTTCCTTTGAGACTTTATGAATTTAGAAGTATGATTTCTACTTGGCACATGCTTATCTTTGAAGGAAACCCCCAAGTTCCTTTCACATAAGTTCGAGCGTCCACACCAAGAGAGAGTTCAACTTCACCAGCTATACATGCCTTGCACGTGACGTCACATGGGGCCGTACCAGCCGCCAATGCTGAGTACTATACTCCTGTCGACGGCACCAAATACTTGGCACCAACAAATGTTTTCCTTCTTGGCGAGCCTTGCGAAAAAGAACAAATTTGATGATGCCAAATGTAGGCTGCATAAGGTACGGGCACAGGAGCATGGTACGAAGCAAGGGTGGCTGAAGTGACGGCAATGGTAGCCTTGTATAAGTGCATGGTAGTGTGACACAGCAGGAGCATACAAATACCTTCATTAAATGTTACATGTAGCAGAACTGGACTTACAAAACCAGTCCGGTGATACAGCACATCCCCTAAAACATGTAAAGTCTTTTTTCACCGCAAAAATCAACTATGCACTGCCAATTGTTCACTTTTCGCTCAAACGTAATGATAGCAGCCCGGACCACAAGCAGATGTTTCACAACTTGCCATCTCATTCGAAAGTTATTATATTTTTGGAACATTCAAATAGGAAAGTAAGCAATTATCCTGTTTACTGATGCCATTCATCTCCATGTGTTCGAGGACCCTTATTTTTCTATTTAAAATTTACGAAAACGAAACATAACGTTTGAATTAAATAAAAACAAGCTCCAAAACTTTGTATTTGTTCGAGACTTGTGCTAAATTTGGATGCAAGCCGAGCGTTCGGAGATGCATAGCTTATACTTTTAGTGAAAAAAGAAATGTAATGTTTGGGGGACTCTTTTTACAAAATAATGAGTGTTTAGTCACATTCACGGGTTGAGATTGTCTTGACATCGTTCCCAACAAAACGTGTGCTGTTCTTGATTACGATGGCACACTTTCCGTAGGTAGCGGCAAACATCATTTGTGTCATCATAGTGATGTACGGGATACGTACCTGCAACCTTTTGCGACATCATGTTCCGTTCTAAGGAATTATGGTACATGTTCAGCATCTAATTAAGTGATATAAAACACGTTGTGGCAACACGGTTAGTAGAGGTATGTCCTGTTCCTAAACGATGTTTTTATTTTTTTCTGCCACTGTAGTTTGTTCGCACTAAAGACCATTCGCACCAGTTCAAAAAATAGCCCGTGCTCGTGATCCGCTCGAGTAGTAATGACAGCGGGGTTTTTGTGACTGCAGTGCCGCTAAACTCGTAAAACACAAAATTAGGGCCGGAATTCACAGAGCATGTTTATTGAACTATAGCGACAATGGCGTCAGCGGGACGAGATGTCAACCAAAGAACCTCTATCGGTGCTGAAATAGACCGATACCGAGGGCCAGTCGGACTACGTCGCCGCTGCCGCCATGCATCGAGAAAACTTTAGTCTTTCTGATCCTGCCTAACCTCGCTGGAGCTCTGCGTGTGCAGGGCACGAGACAGCACGAGCTATCTCGAGCACTGCCGCCTTGCTCATGCGAACTAAAGTTATGGCGGCATCACGAATGCGCCGAAAGCTTGGCGAAAATCGGAGTATTAGCGGCGAGATGTTTTGGTGGCGCCCTCCTATGGTTCCCTCTCATGACGTCATTACCCCCCGAACAACAAGTTCGATGGTGTTCGTAATGAGCATGGTGGAAGCATGAAATATTTGCGCGCTGGATTTAACACTGTCAGCACCGTCATAATTGAAATCGTACATTGCTCTTCTTTTTTCGCTGAGAAATTCATTGCTGACGTCATAGTCAGCATTCGGCCAATCTTGGAAGTTCGACTACAGCGACGCTTCCAATCTCGCACGTCGTCAATGGACCCCTTTCGAAAGTATGACCTCTGTTAGAAGCTGCAAAATCCGTGCAGAATGGTGGACAAAAGTCCGAGGTTCTTGAGTTCTATAGAGCTCCGGATGCACGAGCCCTCGCAGAGCGGGAGAACACGTCGAAGCTTCCCGCTCGCGCTACTTGCACGTTCCGCTGTGTCTGTTGTACCAGTATAGACCATTTGCTATATTACCCAAGCATCAAGGAAAATGCAGGATTGGTGTTCCACGCGCCGCACGTGTTGGTGTCAGCAGTATTAACGTTTTTTAAAGAAATTACCTAAAACAAATGGCAGCTTGCACGCGTGTTCGTCAATGCTTTATTTTGGTGATTTACTTTGAATCTTTTATACGGGAAGGCGTGCGCGTGTGGCGCGTGAATATCAATTCCTGCATTCTCCTTGATGCTTGGGTAATATATCAATAGATCTATTGTGCAGCGGATCAGGGCCCGTTTGCTCGAAGCGCTAACCACGGCTAAAGTTAGCGGCAGTACCTAGGAGATGGATTTTGAAATCACGTGACTGGCTCGGTAGTGTTGCGGGAAACATGGCGGTGCCCCGGTGAGTGAGCGCCGCTTGCTTTGGAACTAATATGTCGTTGTAGCTGCAATATCAGGCGCGTTCGTCAGCAACGAATGGTGCAGGAGGCTTTCGCTTTGCCTTACCTCACTTAAATCGCAAAGCCTGAGCAATGAACTCGCCGAATTTTTTAGATAGTTTTTCGTATCTGGCCATTCCTAAGCCTAAATGAACGCGATAATTGTCGGCATGGCAACGTCTTTGGAAAGCGGATTGCCTTGACTTAATCGGCCGGGTATTGATAGCATGCAAAAGCAGACATCGTCCCAATAGACATTTTTCTAAATTACCCAGTCGTCGAGGAGAACGTTGGAAGCGTAATTCTACGGTCCGCGCGCGCTGGCCTTCCTCTTTAAAGATTCGAACTAAATAATTATAATAAGGTTTTGACGAACGCGCGTGCAAGGCAAAATTTGTTTTTGGACCTTTTACTTTAGAACAATTACTACTGCAGACGCCAGTACGTGCAACGCGTGTAACTACACTCGTATCATGCACCCCGGTGCTACGGAAATTTAGACAAAGGTCTATAGACCATTTGCTGTCTTACCCAAGCATCAAGGAGGATGCAGGGATTGGTATTCCACGCGCCACACGCGCACGCCTTTCGTGTATAAAAATTCGAAGTAAATAATCAAAAGAAAGCGTTGACGAACGCGCGTGCAAGATGCATGCCATTTGTTTTAGGTTTTGCTTTGGAAAAGTTACTACTGCTGAGGCCAGCACGTGCGGCGCGTGGAACACCAATCCCTGCATTATCCTTGATGCTTGGGTAAGATCAGCAATAGGTCTATTGGGACGCTCTCATCTTCTATGTGCTATCAATACCCGGCCGATTGAGTCAAGGCAATCAGCTTTCCAAAAACGTTGTCATGCCGACAATTATGGCGTTCATTTACGCTTAGGAATGCCCAGAATCGAAAAACTATCTACAAAATGCGGCGAGGTCATTGCTCATGCTTTGAGATTTAAGTGAGGTACGGCAAAGCGAAAGCCTCCTGCACTATTCGTTGCTGACTAACGCGCCCGATATTGCAGCTACAACAACATATTAATTCCAAAGCGAGCGGTGCTCACTCCCCGGGGCACCGCCATGTTTCCCCGCATTCCTACCAAGCCAGTGGCGTGATTTAAATATCCTCTCTATAAGTACTGCGGCTAACTTTAGCCGCGCTTAGCGCTTCGAGCAAACGGGCCGAGATTGCTTTTTCAATCGCCACCTGACTTCTGAAAGAGATCTATTGCAGCGCGAGTTTGAAGCACAAAGTCGTAGTGAGCTTCATTGGAGCGCGCGACAGCAACACCGTGCTGTGCCGAGAAGAACTTCGAATGCAAACCAGTTGTGCATGCCGCAGTATGATGGCAGCGGTACCCAGAGCAGTGTCTGGGTACCGCTGCCATCTGGTCAATGGTAGGTGCCGGCGGGAGCCGGGTGGAGTGGAGAAAGCGACGGCGCTGCCAGCGCCCCATAATCCCCCGTGATGAAGTTGCAAAGTAAGAATGTGCTGTGATGACCTTGAACGATTCGCGTAGGGCCGCGTAGGTATTTTTTTGGTTTCTGAATGATGATGACCGTAGTTGAATGCATAATTGTAAGAGATTGGTGGAAAAGGGAGTTTCAAGGGGCTCAATGCGTTTACTGAGCCAGGAAATGTGACATTGATGAGATCAATCGTTTTGGAATATAAGGCGCAACTGCGAAAGTGGGGTGCGTTTTCGAGGTTTGGGTCAAAGCTCACATGGCGACGAACCTTTATTTTTTTTATCGCCCGCTCCGTCGTGGACACGGCAGCGCTCGCCGCCGCGAGTGCAGTCAAAAGAAAAATTTAATGTGTTCTAAATGGCACCGTGAGGATAACGTCCCGTGCGTTGTCCTTTCATTTACGAAGATTCGCAAATTTCTACTCCAGCGTGTTGAAATAAAATAATTGAATATATCGTTACATAGAAATGGTTGTTGGATGGTATTTGTGGAGCTTATAGCCTCCGCTAGGGAATATTTGTGGCTTGTGGTTGGTCACAAGAGCTGTCAGTCATCGCACCCAAAGTTATTGAAAGTATTTCAACCAATAAGTTGCCGTTAGTTTTGACCCATTCTTACCACTTAATGAGCAAACTCTTTACATGAACGGCTCTGGCGGTACCCAGAGCTGTATATTGAAGAGTTTGGCCAATAGGCAGAGCAAAGGCCGCCGCCAGCGCCGAATATTCCCCCGCGGTTAGAGCGTAAACTAAATATACGACAACGCGTCGACCAATCAGCAAACCACGACGTCACGATATTGGAAACGACATTTAAAGCGTGAAATAGAAGCGTTCAATCTCGCAGCAGCGTGACGACGACGACGTTTGGAGGATGCCACATAGGATGCAACACCGGGCGTTGGCGGTGGCTCAATCTGAGCCCTGGGCCTCGGTATCTCGGAGGCGGCAGCTTGCTGCTTTGACTTGAAGCCTGATGCTTCGACCCCAGTGAGCGACAGCACCATCATGCTCCTGGGCTCTTTTTTGCAACCGTGCACCGATCGAACGGCAGGCTGCAGATCCCCCTTGCTTGTTGCTGACCCGCCTCAACGAAATGTGGACATCTTCAAATCGGACTGACATCCTCCGCAATAGCAACAATTCATCTCGTCGTCATCTTGCATATGTGTACACATCGCATTATCATGCTCAATAGACGCAGCACCGCGGGCCTCCATGGTACGGGCTGTTGCCTTTCCACGGTGCCGCGACTCTCCAGAGCCGATTAAAGACATTACATCACAATACACTAGCGATCATCACAACTACGCAGTTTGCTCTGGTTCGGAACGCGCGTTCGTTTAGTCTCCCGTTTAATATGGACTTCAAGAAAACCTCACACGCGCCATGTTTTCAGTCACCAAGAGTTACACCTTTTTACTATAGCGACGCTGAAACGGAATAAATTAGTCGAGTCACATTTTTAGAGCTCACGGACACCCCTAGGTGCTGTTTCGCGACCTGTGGTTTGGCCACGGGATGCACACCTATTCAAACCAATGAATGGCCGAACTCTCAATAAACGGCTTTGCCGGTACCCTGACATGCTGCAGTCGCGCGGCGCCCGATAGTATCACGAGCAGGATATAGAAGTACGACCTGCACGGGTACGTGGAGTGCGAGACGCACTCATGTCCGACGCGCAACACTTTGTGCACAGCAAATACAAAGGATACACTTCACGCCTCGTCCCTTCATGCCTCGCCCCACTTCAGGCCTCGCGCTTAAAACCCCTCTAACATGGAAAAAGTGGAAATGCTTGAGACACGTAGCGCGCAACACTTCTAGGACGAGCATGGCGTCTGAAATCTAGCTCAGTGCTGCGCTGTGCCGCCATGGGCTTCTCAAGGGCTGCACGTTGCACGTGCCTCGTGCATCGACGTACCTTGCAATGTACTTGAAATATGAAGGGACTTTACCTGTACCGTCGCCACAGCGCAACTTTTTCGTCGTAAGGCGGTGGCACGTAGAAATACCCGAAAACGCGGAGCGCTCGTTAAGCCTACCCCTATTGGGGTGGAGATTGAGCAGTCACGCCTCTAGGGGTGTGGTTCAGCTGTGCGTGCAAGAAATCGAATTCGCCTGTTTGTTGTTAGTCCGAGAAAACGGAAATGGCTATTCGAAGGACGCTCCTCGCGACGCCAAAGCAGTGTTCAAAGCGAAGCGCTCGTTCCGCGAGCGTGCTAGGCGAGCTTCAATATTTTTGTCACGATGTGTTAGTAAACTCCCGGACTGTGGGGACAAGAAATTCGATAAAGCACCTCTTATAAGGTCGGTTCTCACGTGCAGCGAAGCGCTAATGTAGCGCTCTCACGTGCCATCAGCTACTTATCGTCTGCCAGTGAGCAACAGTTTTGACGGTGAGATACAAAGCTGGTGAATGCTCCCGTCAGCACGCGCTTAGCGCGAGGTAAGCGCTACGCTTGTAGCGCTCCGCTTCATGTGTGAACAGGCCTATACTTCGATCTGCTACCCAACAGCCACCATAACCTTGGAATCAGCCGAATAAACGCTGCACTAATAGCGTAACGACCACCTGTGCCTACATCCGTACACCACGCAAGAATAAATGCCTTACATTGTTTCCAGGGCCGGTCAGCGAATACTCTGAACTTTGCCCTCGCAAGATCATCGTTTGCGGAAGTTTTTAGGACAACAAAGTGATGTTTCACAGCCTTAGAAAGAAGCTATTTGAGACCAAAATCATCGCTTCTTAACCGAGGCGAAGATTTAACTCTGTGATACTGTGGAGCCTTGCGCGTTATACACGGCTTTGAGCGCATCTTCCGCCACTGTCAACAACTTTGCTGAGATCATCTAGAGGTGGTGTGGGCAGTGACGTTGGTAGTGTTTCGAAGATTAGGGCGCGATGGGGATGGCGAGAAAAAACCGGAGGAAGGTAAATGAAAAAGAGGACGATCAACGTACACACGGAAAAAAAGGAAAGTCAGGAAGTGTAAAAAAATCAGGAGAGAGGTGTGACGTTAGTATAGAAAGGGGATACATCTACCGCAGAACAATTCGTTATAACTTTCTGAATTTTTTGTCCATTAAGTAGCGGGCTACGATCTATGACTGGGACGATCACTGGCCCCTTCTGCGAACCTTGCTCCTCTTCCGACGCCACTCGGGTAGGGTATGGTGCTTGAATCGCCTCTCTACCAGTCCCCTTCGACACACCCGCTTAGAGGCGATCGATCTGGGCCACGGCGAGGAAATAAAACAGCGTGAATATTTTGAAATAATGGGTTTAGAGGTCTTGGAATTTCATAAACTCAAAACAGGTCATGACAGATATCTAACAGGAGGCTCGTGCAAGCGCTCCTAGTGTGCAGGCGCGTTTAGTGACGTCCTTTCATAGTTGTATGTATGTATGTAGTCTTTATTTCAGACGAAAAGGAAGTCTGGGGGCTGGGATAAAAGAAGACTAACTTGTCTTCTGACGGGACCCCAGCCCCTGTTTTTTTACAGCACTCAGCACAAAACAAAACAAACACTGAAATTAATTCTTTAGCCAACGGGCATATGTAGAAAATATAAATAAATGCAACTCAAAAGCCGAGATACGAACTGTAGATCATGAGAGACTTAAAATATATGTTACAAGGTTATCTTTGAATGCCTTAAAGGAACCGTTATTTTGCACCATTTGAGCTATGGTAGGGCGTGTATTCAATGTGTCTAGAATTATATATGAAAGTTGTTGGAAGCCATAATTTGTACGAGCTTTACTTTTTATAACATGACTATATCGTAGACTGTAGTTTCCAGGGTTTTTTGGATACGTGTTAAAAAATAGTGATTGATTTTGTCTGACCTTGTTAAAAATATTGATTGATATTTTTAGGTCATAATTTGCTCTACAGTCAATATCTTATACTCCCGAAAAAGTGGCATTGAGTGATCATATTTCTGAAGGTTTCCAATAAATCGAACGGCCTTTTTTGCAGTATTAGTAATTTGCTGATATTTGTTTTTGTAGTTGTACCCGATACTAATATACAATATTGCAGTCATGAATAAACAAGTGTATAGTAAAGTTGTAACTTTAACCACTTAGGTAAATATTTCCGGAGTTCATTTAATAACCCTATTTCTCTTGATATACAGATTCTCATTTTATCAATGTGGGGAGTCCCACTGAGGGTTTCTTCAAACAAGACACCTAAAATTTATGTGTCTTGTTTATTCACACCATTGAATTTATTCACACCATTGAATTGAGGGTCAGGATGAAGAGCTGGGAACGGCAAATTTGAGGCTTCATGATTGAACCTACGGTGACAAGTTTGATTGTGTACGATTGAAAATTTGAGTCATCGCATTTCTGAAATATCCCCGACACTATTGACCACCTGACTTGACGCTTATTTCCATTGATGTAAGCAGGATTATTCGCAGCTTGGTAGATCTTGGCCAGGCGACCACACGGATGCTTTTGGTGGCCTACCTGACTAATACACCATTCCACTATATAAATGCTTTGCACATGCGCCAGATTACAACCGCCATTGCTGATCTTGTCTTGTCTTACCAGATCCTGACGAATAAAAGCGAGCGTTGATGAGCTAAAATGCCAAGGCTGGGGAGTAGGACAGAGTTGAATAGAAAATGGCAATAACTAGCATAGCTATCGTAATAATTAAATAAATTAAACGTAATAAAAAAATCATATTTTTCACCTACAATGTGCGAAGAAACGAAAGCGATAGCTGACGTACGTTGGCGCGACGCGGGTGGATGGTGCCGTCGTCGTGTACCTGACGTCGAAGGTGCGACAGGGTTAATTTTCTTAGCTGTCATAGGTGGCGTCTTGGATGCCGCAGACGACTGCCGGAAGTGTTCGGCAATCAATGAAATAAGTGGGTAAGTGCGGCGGAAGTTTTTAATACAGCTTGTGTGAAATAACAAGAATGGCATTTCACACAACGCGAGTAATGTTCGAAAACATGACTTTCAAGCAGACGACACGAAAATTTCCCAATTAGTTGAGCCATTCTGGCTGGGACGACATGGATGGCTTCTTCGTTTTCTTCGCGCGGCAGGGCCGACGGGAACTCTCGATTTCCCTCCAATCCCCGAAAAGAGGAGGAAAAAGTTTTTTTTTTTTCTTATTCTTTTCGCGCGCGGCGAGAACATACGAGTACGAAATATCTGGAAATTGTCGCCGATAAATCTATCACTTCAAAAATTAAGGTAGGTTATGGCGGCGCGCATGCAAGGATTCTGGAAAGCGTTTATACAATTCATCAGCCCAGCCTTCGAGCTCATCAGCCCAGCAACAGCATGGTCGTTGCTTCCGAAAGCAAGCAACTCACAGGCTATACGAACGAACACTGAAAATGGAACCAGCCAGAAGCTATTCTTCGGAAAGGTCTATAGACCAGTGTCTGCTTTGTTACATGGGGGCTGCGTTGTTTGTTAATAATTACGCCATGAAGCAGCAGGAGGGAGGCGTGTTTTCAAAGTATTTGTCTTTTTTGGAAACTATCGCAGCTATTGTAGCGAGAGACTGTCAGAGAGGCATAGTCAGTAAGCTCCAATTACAACACCAACGCAAAAGTGCGGTCCAATGAAAAACAAAATACAGTATTAAGCTCAGCCCCTCCTTTTACATGTGTCTGCGTTTGAGAGTATTATTTCCTATTTTTGTTACCGGAGGCGAGAAAAAAGCAGTAAAATGATTTCATCCCGTTGATGGTGGGACTACTGCCTGTAGTCGAAAACCGCCCGAGAGCGGACTTCGCCGAGGGCAAACTGTGCACGGGCTCTCCTCCTCTCCACTGCATTGCCAAGAAAACAGCCTTTCTTTAGGCTCGCAGGGGCGAATGACTCAGCTCCTGATTTCACATAAGCCGCTGACTCCTGACCTCGAAGGACGCTGGCCTCGCCTCGGACAATGTAGCGTGCATGAGTAATGTCCCCTACCCTATGAGTCTCAAATAACTCGATGTCAATATCAAGGCAGCGAAAAACAATTCCAAAATATAAATACTTTCAGTTTGGAGACCCTCGAATGAAGAGCAATCGGGAAAACATAATGACCCCAAGCTTAACTTTATTCCTTTTTTGTCTCGTCTTTTATTTTTTTTTCTGGGTTTATTCGCCTATACTCCTTTAGTTTAAGTAATACACCATCCAAAATGTTTAAAAAAGCGAGTGAGAAAAACGGAAGCATATGCACCCTGGGAGCAACTTTAGAATGTTTATAGTCACTTGGTTTCAAAGCGTACCTAGTGGACTTCTTTAATCGCCGCAGTGGCTGATGTTTATAATTTTGCATTCAACACGTGTCTCCTGAAAGTTCCTTTACGTATATAGACTCTCAAAAATGAGTTCGATAGCCAAAGTTGTCGCTTGACGCTTTTTTCAAGAATTATTATAGACCTACAACTTCAAGCGTGACATCAACATCTCAGACAAAGTCGGCCCATTCACATCAGGTAGCATCGTCCGCCCTAGGCGACAGCGATGTGATGGCCAACGCCGTCGGCTCCTCTGTCGCAAGACTCGGCATTGGGAATTTCACCGCTCATTTTTCTTTCTTCATTTCTTCGACTGCCCTTGCACGCGGAGAAACACAAGAGGGTGGTTCACACAGCCACGCTTTCTTATACTACGTTATGATTAGAAAGCTTACGAAAGCTAATTCGCCGGCACATCTGTGCTACCAGCTCAAGCAAATAGCCTGGCACACGACATGCGCGACACAAGTGTTTCGTTTACTTATCCGTGACGTGAGAAAATGGTGTAGTGTGAATCTGCATTAACCTGCGTTTTACACGTTACAAGAGTTAGCTCTATTTTACGCGGCATTTACACAAAATGCGAAAAAACGTTTGGCCTATGCGTGTCCCCGCCATAACCTTAGTTCACAGGAGGCAGACGGAAGTGCACGTGCTATATCGTGCTCCACACGCGCCGAGTTCCAGCGAGGTTGTTGCGTGTGCAGAAAGACTTAAAGTTCTTTCGAAGGACGGCAGCAGCGGTAGCGTAATTTAAATGCCCGGTGGGATCGGTCTATAAGCAGAACAGAAACCGTGCCACAAGTAGGGAAATCAACTATAGTCAATCACAGAATGAAAACCAGGCAAGGCAGTGTCTTCCAGCAGCATCCCTGCCTACCCTATTGGATAAAACCAGCGATGAAAATCAAACTGGCCAAGCTGGTAACTAAGCTGGTCATTATGCAGGTCAATGTGGTAGTCAAACTGGTTTAACTGGCAATCAAGCTGGTTTAAGCTGGCAAGCTAGAATTTAATCTGGTCAGTCTGGTTTAAGTGAAAACCAACATGGTCTAACTAGAATCTGGTTTTAGATTCAATCTGGTGTAGCTGGGAGGCAGTCTGGTCCTAACTGGTCAAACTGAGCACATGGAGCCAATGTGGTCAAGCTGGGAGGCAAGCTGGTCATGCTGGGAGACAAGCTGGTGAATCTGGTCGAACTAATAATCGTGGTGGTCAAGCTGGTCTTGCTGGGAGTGGGCACTCCAAGGTCGGCCAGAGATAGCCGAACTGTTATTGCTGGGAGCGCGCGCGCCAAGGTCGGCTTAGGCTGGAACGAGGCCACGTCCTGTTCTTTGTCCTCTTTTTCTTGGTAGACGACCGGGCGCGTCGCGGCGCGCCTTGCAAGCTACCTTTGTGTGCGAAGAAAAGAGAGAGAGAGTGAGCAAGAAACGGAGAATTTGAAGACGCGTTTGGCTATCGTCGGCAGATTTTCGAAGAGGATGGCTGTGTGCGCGTTGTTTTGGAGATATACTTGAACGACGGTGCAAGCGAAGCGGAGTTTGAGGAGACAAGCGAGCGGCAGTCGGTTCAGTGCGGGAAGATGTCCGGACGTCCCGACTGGGGCGTCGCTTCGTATCTTCGAACGTGTGTGTGCTCGTGAATGACGGTGGGTGCCGAGGGAGTATCGCCAATGCCATCCAAGCCACACGGATTTCCTCGCCTCTGCCGACCACGCAAGTTGCCGCTTCGCCCCCATCACTAGCGGGACCCAGGTTCGCTTCTCTCATCCGTGTAGTATTTTCTTTTGCTATTGCCAGTTTTGGGCGTGTGTCTAGTATTTTTCTTGTTGAAAGATAAGCCATCTGGTTTTATTAACATTGTTGGCTTTGCACCGAGAACCACTGTCTGTGCGTCGGTTAGTGCTGTGTCATCGCCGAGTTGAGCATCTGAGCTCATGTGTGGCGACCGCAAGTACGAAAATAATAAATTGGATGCCGAGTGGCTTATCTGAAGGAGACTTGGCTTGTTTATATTGTGTATTAATTTAAACAGGTTAAACCGGTTGGGAAGTCCAGCCGCATGACCAGTTTAACCATCATGACCAGCATCCCAAACTGGGCATTATGGGGCAATCACTCCAGCTTCTGAAGCTGGGACCTCAGCCTCAACCAGCTCAACCATCATGACCACCATGCCAAACTGGGCATGCTGGGGCAACAACTCCAGATTGAAGCTGGGACCAGATCAACCAGCACGATCCAGCATAACCAGATCAACCAGCATGACCAGTATGACCAGATCAAACCACTATGACCACTATGCCAAGCTGGGCATGCTGGGGCAATAACCCAGCTTCTGGAAGCTGGGACCAGCTTAAAGCTGGTTTGCTCAATCAAGGAGTTCTGACAAAACCTGGCAGATCGCCACGAGAAGCGGCCGCCGAAATTAAAAAGATGGAGCGGCAGACAACGAATCAAAGGAGAGCCACGTGACTGGCTCTCTCCTGCGGCGAGAAGACGAAACACACTTCTCCCACGCAAACAAGTGTGTTTCGGGTCCTCGCCGCAGCAAACGGTGTGCTCTGACGTCCAGATTATCCGAGAAATGGCTCTTTAATGCTTTGTGCTACCAGATCCTCGCACTCCAAGTCTCTGACGGGGCACTCAACGGCTGCGTGGTCGAACTGCCAGGCTGTGTGGAGTGTAGAGGAGACTATGGATCCTTCGAACGCCCGGACTCCAGCACGTGCTACACGCCTTCCGCGGTGCTTTGGTAGCAGGCGTCCTCTCGGGGGGCCGGAGACGCCGAAGACGTTGTCGAAAGTAAGAAGCTTGCGCTGGATGTGGTTACAAGTGGAGCTCTTTGCTCCCGTTTTTACCTTTTTTGTGATTAGTCGATGACAAAGTAAGAACCCTTGTAATGTCTGCTTTCAGTAGCACTTTGTCGCACACTCTGCTAGAACCCGGCGAAAGGGAACGAGCATGTGCTGGAGGTAAAAATCATCATCTGGGTTCCTAATCGGTCACCGACTATAGATACTCAATATGGATTATGAGTAGAATTCACTGTTTCAGGAGTTTATTTTTCCTGAAATTCAAATAGTGCTTTTCGGAGCTTATTTCGAACCGAAAAAATCGGTTTTAGAATCCCAACTCTTTGAAATTCGGAGATCACTGTTACGTGTTCAAAATATTAAAAAATATATATGTATATCTGGGTGCCTTACCGCGTTGTATTACAAGAACCTAGATGAGTTAAAACACAATCTCTATTGTTAGCAATACCCATGTCAGACGGCGTTCCAAAGATCCTTTTCACTAAGCTTTGTTATGAAATCGGACAATCTGCTCGCGATGTTCAGTGCGAACGTTCCTTATGGCTTGTGCTGATTCGTTTATTTAAATAAAGGACCTTAGGACCTTAGGGAAAATAATCTTTAGAACGTCGTCCAACAAGGGTATTATTTAAGATTCCAAATAAAACTCAGAGTGGCATTTTTTGTCAGAGCCACGGACCCTGTGATATCATAAAGCGTATTTGTAAATAAACATATCTATGTTGCTGTTTTCGATGTGATCTCAAAATTGGGTGTTTTTGAATATATCCCAATTAAAACAAAATGTACCGACGAGTGTTTTTTTTCAATTTCAATGATTCCAAATTGTTTTTTTGTGAAACAAAGGGGTCTACCAGAGCCCGCAACGACACTAATTATACAGTATTCAACTCTAATAAATCTAAGGCAAATCTTCTTTTGAAACTTGGGTATAGTCGAGGAAGATAAACAAACAAAAGGTAGTTGTTAGCTTTGCTTTCACACGTACATCGTGTTCCTTTTGTCTTCCATATCGCCTTCAGTAAATGTTTGTTCAGTGTAACTTCGGAGTGCAGTACACTTCAAAATGTCAAACCAACTTTCCAAAATACTACATTGTTACCTTGTACAGAGTTCGTCGCAATATTCAGCTCCATATAGCCTTCATGGAAGACAAGCCTAGCTATCCCATTTATACGCGGTCTGCAGTAAAGCACAGCAAAATCGCGGACACGCTTATGTTATACCTTTATTACATAATAAACTTAATGTTGGGCGTACTCCTAGCGGCGAGGCCGAACCGGGTTTGCAGACATTAAAAAGTACATGCACTTGTATATTAAACATGTAGTAAATACAAATTGGCACATTTTCGATTTTTACATCTGTAGATATCTGATTTTATGGATCGAGACATTTAACACTTTTTTATTGACGTTATTGAACCAATAAGGCGCAATAATTTTGCTATGTTTCGGTTTGTATGTATCTTGTAAGTTTTCAGACACGCAAACATATGTCTGAATATCAATAAAGTAATCACCGTATAGCAAATTAAAAATAATATTTTAATTCGAATCGGCATTATCCTGATCCATATAAGCAGAAGGCTCGCATTGGATTTCAATAAAGAGACAGAGTGTGCAGAAAAATAGCAATTGAAAAAAAAATATTAATGTTTATGCGTTATATTTTTGTAGTTTTGTTGCGTCCATTGTTCCCAAACCGGTCTTGCATATTGATGTTTGTAAATAATATTGATTTATATGCAGCTTATTTAGGCTTTGAAGAGAAGCATTCTAGCGTTCGTCTGAGTGTCTAAAGTTTTTTTAGCTCTTTATATAAAACAGTCTATATGTGCCTTTTATTTCAGATGCGGTTTCAAAAGAACCCTCAGGTATTTTTACTCATGTAGGGTATCATTCTGAAGGGTATATTATCCCCCATTTCTTTCTCACTGCAGCCGATCAGTCTGAGAATGCCAAACGTCTAGTCACAAGTAGCGTTGATCCTCAAACGGTAAAAGAAGCAAGAATTCGTTTATTGTTTTTTTGTAGAAAGCACTACTTGATATTCAACCATAAAAATGTGCGTTCCTAACACTGTTGTTTCTTGATTTCAGAATCCGGGTAAGAATAAATTGTAAGCGCTTGCGGTGAATGATTGCGACTGACTGTTCCTATGAAGCACTAGAAAATGACGAAATAATATTAATAGCAATTTCACTCGAAATCTAAACAGTAAAATGTGTCTGAGTTTGCTTCCATGCAGAACGCGAGACAACGAATGATGGCAAAGAATTGAAGGATACAAGTGAAAGATGAAGTTCATAATACGATTAGACCTGAAAACTGCACTCTGTGCAGAGACAACGGGCAAGTGAAACAATAGTGCCTGCAAAGTGTATCCTACTGGTGTGTTTAGCGTCTCCAAAATAAGATCCCTGGATTTACGCCTAATCACGCCATAGAAGTTTCTATGCTGTCGCCGGTCACTATTCTCGCGACATTCCTTCAGCGGTGGTGAATATGGCAGATGTCTCTCCTACTGCAGGTCACTTTCTGATGTGGAAGTTCACAGTAACCTCGGCAGTCTGGAGTTGAGACGCCGTAACGACGGCGACAACCGTGTTTGCTCGTGCTTTTGCCAGAACTCTGCTGATCAACCTTCAGAATTGCGACATCGGACAGCAGATAATTCCGGCTCTCGTGACGCCATTTGTTTCCACTTCGGTACCACGTTCCATGCATGTGAGATATAGGACGCTAATCAGAACAGTCGTAGACGCGTCCTTGGCTTGTACACAATATGAGTTTCCCAGTTAAATTTTGAGGGAAAATTGATGCCAAGTGATTTATCCATGTCACGTGGCACTGCTTACACTTACATTATTTCCTTCTTTGCCTTGCATCCGGCCTCTCCTCCTCCTTCCTCTCTTTTTTATCCAATCTGCTGCCTGCCTTACCTACCTTTCCTTCCGTTCTGACCTCCCCAACCTACATTCCTTTCAACCCTCCGCCCACATACCCTATCTCTCTCTTCCGCCACCTATCCCTCTTTTTGCTTATCAATCACTTTCTCATCCCTCTGCCCCTCCCCCGTTCCTTACCTTTCGTCTATTTTTCCATTCCTCCTCCATCCCCACCAACCTCCGCTTTCCCTCTTCCTCCTTCATCCTCTCCGCCTCCTCTTGCAGTGCCCTCTGGTGGGGCGTACTCAAAACGAACAAATCCCAATTTATCCAACCGCATCGAATGTTATTGCTTTTTTGTAGCATTTGTCGGGTTGTCCAAACCAGGCGAATTAAACTATAGATTTCAATTTAGGAAACGACTGTTTTAATGACTCGTAATTAATTGTGAACAATCGCTTCTTAGGTAATGCATTTTATGCAACACATGACTTTATAGATAATGGTCGCCGCAGATTCTTTTAGAGCAGGGGTAGCTAAAACTCCGTACTGCGGGTCAGAACCTGACCGTGCAAGTCATCCAACCGCTTCGCGGCTGGCCGCAGTCTTTCTAATGACGCCCGGCAGGTGGCTTTTTTCCAGCAGACCAGCTTTGGACATGCGCTCGAACTATAGGGGACGCATTACGGAGCTTGTTGTCCCCAAAGCCTGGTGTTTAGTTACACAGCATGGCAAAGACACTGAACCTAGCCTAGCATGGTCTGGGCACGAGGGCTTCGCTCTGGCAACTGCTTTGGACGCACGCGGAACGGCCTTCGAATCGCCCACTTCGATTCCAATGATCAAAACTAAAAGAAAATTCGGCTTGCTCTCCCCACAGCCGAAGCGTAATGCTAGAGGCGTGGCTGTTTGATGTCCTTCTCAATGGTCGGTTACAGGTTACAAGATAGGCGGAAGCTTCTCCCAGCTTTTTTCATAGCAGAGGAAACGCAAGAGAGAATCCGAGCTCCTCTCTCATCGTTCCCTCTGCTAAAATGAAAACGGGAGGTTCAACTATACTCTTGGGCGAAAGAAGTGCACGTAAAAAAAAGGCGTACGGCGTGCTTCAAATGCGGAAAACGATAACCGAAACAGAGAGAGTAGGTACATTGCAATGCTGTCCCTCTGTCTATATTATTAATTAAACTTTGTCGTCCCCAGCATTACTGCCCTTAGTCCCCTAGTTTATGTCTGTGTTCCTATAAGAATGTTCAATTCGCCTGAACTGGCTGAACTAGTTTAGCAGTGCAGTAACTGGCGTATTCGACTCAACCAGAGGTTGCACGGATGCTGAACTGGTGCAATTGATTCACCAAAGTTTCTCAAAACATTGCGCCGGCTCCGAAATCAGTTCCGCATCCGTGCAGAAGCAGATGACAAGAGCACGCAATATTCGCTGCGCCAAACTCTCATAAAAGAAAAAGGTTATATTTTTACATCCCATGTTTCATATACGACACCTCAAAACTTCAGTTCGACGTACGGCGCGCTATCATCAAACCGACGGTACCAACTTTCACAAGCGACTTCATAGCCGAGTGATACAAATTAATAAAATTGCTAATATACTAGTTAGTGCCTACAAAAGAGTAATCGGGGGTTTTCTTTGCCCAACTTCTAAACGTCGGTGTTTTTTTTTCCCGTGGTCATGGATAGGTTTTTTAGCTGTTTAATGAGGTATAATTTATTATTCTCAATTCCCGCACAAAAGTTGAGGCCATCTATTCGACGGCGGTGGGCTCTACGTCGAGCTGAAATTTGGGGGTTTTCGTAAAGGAGACAAGGGGTGTAACATTATACTTTTTTTTTCTGAGAGAGCATTTCTCTGACATCTAGCTCAAATTGTGTGACATTTTTACCGATAACTTCAAGACGGAGATTCAATTTCCTCTCATTGATAAAAACAATGAACCCAATATGGATGCGAAAGCATCCGCAATGGGTCACACATCATATATTATCTAGGAAGAATCTTACACTCTCTCTCCTGCAGGTTCGGCACCAGGAGGTAAGTGGTGAAGGATTGGCTCACGTAATATTTCTCTTTTGGATGCTACTGCTACTTGGTGCTATTGTTATATTCGTGTTAAATGGCACGGGACATCTATTACGCTCTCGATAGCCCCCGCCTCCAATAGGTCTTGGATGCAGACTGACGACGCCTGTACATTTCAGATGTGTGCGATTTAGTTGATTGGCACTCGCATGCCCCCGTAGCTGAGCACACTACTGCAAACTTTGTCCGGTAGCATCTGTAGCCGTCCAAAAATGGGCCTGAAAAAAAAAAACAACTTTGAGAATCGGCATTGGTTTAATAGTTACAAACGGATATGTCTTTATAACCGGAAGAAAAGCTTCACCTTGACGTCATAGTGACGGTCCATGACTTTTTTGGCCATGGCGCTGCTCTCGTGAGGCCTTCGCCTCTCAAGTAACTCCTCACACGAAATAAATTTTATGCCTCGAACCTACCTTCAAAACTGGAGAGAGGTCGAAATAATCTGCTGTTAATAAATTATTGTAAATTACGTTTTAGACAAAACGCCGAGACTGGGGAAAAAGGGATAACACGACACAAAGTCTCTTTTGACTTTAAAACTTTGCGTTGTGTTGCCCCCCCCCTCCCCCCGCAGTATCGGGGTTTTGTCTAAACTGTTTAACCTTCGCCAGCTTGTTTGCGCCCTGACGTTTTGTTTGTAAATTATATCCTTGCGTACGCAGCCGAAGAACACGAACGCTTATGAAAACGATAAGACGTGGAAAATAAGGAGTTTTCGTAGATCGTTTTGGCCGTCCCATGACGCTCTACGAAATCCGCCACTATTCTCGGAACACTAGAGTCCAATCCATCGGCGCGCAGGAGCAGTAGCGGCTTTTTCGTTGCGGAGGGCTTACCGGAGGGGGAAACCCGGTCTAGGAAAACTTCCTTTTAACCGTTAAATAAACACATAACCTGCTGAAGACCTTTTAGTATATACGCTCGAATAAACACTCACAAACAAAATTGTTTATATGCTTTAAACTGCGAACAGTATGATGTAGCATACGACGTGGCGTGTAGAAAAAAAACCAACGGATGCTGACGACACCCTGCGCTTCCACTCCGTAGGCCAGTCACAGTGCCAGTCCTATCGCGGTGGCTGCACTGGCACTATGCCGCCACTCCACGACTCCTGCATTCCTATGAGCTCGGAAAAAACAAGTTAAAAATTTCTGTCCGAATCGAACAGACATTATGTTAAAATTTCTCATGTACAACTCTCATGTACAGTCCCTAACAAAAGTAACGCGAATGACGGAGTGACAGCGGAACAGCCTCTAGCCCTCTTCGCGTCGCTCACCGGTTTTCAGAAGAAAATCTTACGCAACCTGTAACAAGCATCTAGAATAGTGGCGGTGCTAAGTGGCGCCCTTTTCGATAAATTCAACTTGCGCCTATTATGTTCAGTCTTTCACCACAACGGGCGCTATTCACCAAGCTGACAATGTAGCATGCGTTTCACGGATGCTTAGTGATGTCACGTAAAATAAAGTCGCCGCATGTCAATATAACGACAATATCACCAATTTCCCAGAAATGTGCGACTGATAAAATAATTTTGTGTGTACTATTACGGGGCATTCGGAATGTTTCTGCTGTGTTTCCAACATGACGAAAACTCGGTGATTCGTGCCGCATGTTGTCGTAAACAGAAACAAGTCAACACAAATTTTATCTATTAAACGGGCCGACCATTTTCAGCGCCGGCCCAACACCAACAAACTCCTTGACTGATTCCCGGCCGTGGCGTCCCCGCCCGCCCCCCCCCCCCTGACCCTTCCCACCTTTTTATACGTCCCTGTCTAGTAGGTACGGCATCACGTTGTTAGTTAACATAAGATTAGTTAGTTGTACAACAGGAGTGTTTATTCAGATGAGAACCGTATTCCAAGAACGAGAGGCGATCGAGAATATTGCCGATTTTCATCTCGCATGTTTGAACCTACTTTAACGGCATCGTGTTTTGATCGCCAGGCGCGGTGAGCATCTGATTAGCTCTGGAAGTATAGAAAGTAAACCTGCCGCTACACTCTAAAGAAAAAAAGCGTGCAGCCTCTGCATTCCTTGTCACATATACTTCACCCTAGAACTCCAGTTCGCCGTACAGCGTACTGACGTCAAACTGACAGCCCGAACTTTTACGAGAGGCTTACGGACGGTGCGATATAAGATATTAAACAGCAAAGAGATGTCAAATAGTACAGAAAAAAAAAACTGAACTGTTGCAGTAAGGCAAAGAAAACCACGATTACTTTTTTTTTTTGCAGTCAGTTTACGTACTTAAGCTATTTTAATAACTTGCACTAGTCGGGTATAAAGACGCTCGTGAATGTTGGCAGCGTTGGTTGAACATCAGTGGGCGGTACTTCCAACTCAAGTTTAGAGGTGTCGTATATGTGACAAGGGTGTAAGGGCTACATATATTTGTTTAGTGTGCACTTCTTTCTGTTCTTGCCGCTTGGTGCCTTCGATTTTGCTGGAGTCACCAATAGCGTCATGTCGGTGGCTGTGTTGAAATAAATCAACAAGCTAAAAATATATTAAAGGGGGCACGGTGGCCTCCCATTGAGGATGACGCCTTGGTCGACCGCCCGGGTTTCCCACCCTTGGGCAGGCCTTGGTCACTTGGCATCGTCACTCCTCCCGAAACGTAATAAAAGCTTAGTACAAGTTCGCAAGAGCTTTCACTGACAACCGTTGAAGGGCGCCACGCGAGAGTCTGTCGCCCAGTTGTTCTCGTTTTGTTCTGGAATGTGAATTGCGCTTACTGCCCTCTATCACGATTATTGTACATTGTCAGCATCAAGTTTAAGACTCAAGTTAGTTCATCTTTTCTGCACGGGAGGAATGTGTTAAGTTCCCATTTGCTTTCATTTATACCTTGTGAGTGTTCTTGACGATATATGTGGTTTACTGTAGTAATGACCAAGTATAAAATATTAAATTTATATAGTTCATTTGAGTCCGTTTGTGATAAAATCAACCACACATCTAACTTAGGTTTTTACACACTTAAAGTAGCATTAATCTATGTGTTCAAATGGTTATATAGTATAGGCTTGCTTTCTTCGTTTGTATATACCATGAAGGTAGGAAAAGGTGCTGCTGCATAGAATCTCACTTTGCCCATACCCCCTCTTAGCACAGTATATACAATCGCGGAGGGCAGCGCCAAGGAAGTCGCCGCGCGCCCCAAAGGCGTCCGACCCAGGGCCATTGCGTGAGGCTCTGCGATACTACTAGAGGCAAACTGTAGTGTACGGGGGCCATGGGGGCTTCAAGAAAACTGCGTGGACAGCGCTTCTGCTCTCAGCGCTCCTAGCGGCCGCGGAATTCGGCTTGTCTAGTTTAGGATCGGCAGAAACGCTTTGCTACTTCGAGCGAGACAAATTCGCCCTGTTGGCTTTGGTTTTCTTCGAGGGCACCTTGAGCTCATCGAGCACTTGTGAAGCCGCAAACGAACGGCACCATGAACGGGCCCTGCAGTGCTGTGTAGTTTGTGACGCACTGCGTATTCCTCGAGAGCTTTGCGTGATTTAAATAAATACCGCCGACCAAACAAACGGCGCATCGCCCCGATAAGCAACGAGTTGAATACTGAGCATATCCTTGCATGTGCACCATACCAACCAGTGTTGCGAAATCTGAACCCCAATTCTATTCCAAGTTCATCCAAAAATTCCTTTCCAACACTATTCTTTTCAACTCCTTGAATGGAAGAACTGAGCCAATTCCCACTCCTGGATTGGCTGAACTCTACGATTTCATTCTTCTAATTTCTAAACGTGAAAAAGTGGCCATTGACAGCCACACTGTGTTAGTAGAACAAAGCAGCATAAAGCTGCTGATATCAAACACGGAGATGACGGAAAAAGTCTCTAGAAAGCTTCCTCAAAATCCAAATTCTACTAAGCCGAAGGGCAGGCGTACAAAGCTTTTTGTGGCGCTTGGAGTCACTGTAAACAAAGATCGCGCGATGAAGCGTAGAAAGGTTGCGAGTCGTCGCAACAAACGCTAAAGATCGAAACCAGCGCTTTTCTTCGCAAACAGACCGTATACCTTCCGCAGATACATGGTTACCGTGGTGTATGCTTGATCAAACCTTAAACTAGTTTGTCTATATCTTCCTTGGCGCAAGAAGCTATCTAGACCGCTGCTTCGAGCACTTGCACAACTGCACCGCTAGTGCACTATTAGAAACGATGCCGCGTTTACCGGCCCCGAATGACTGCAGCAAGAACCTAAAACCACTGACAAAGCGCAATTGGTACACGGCGCCAGCACACGCGAAAGAAGCGCGATATTAAGAAACCTTCCTTAGAACGCAATATTTAACTTTTGGTGTACGATTCCTGCGATTTCTTAACCCATTAGCGCCCATTGTACCTTAAAATGTACACCAAGGTTTCAATTTTTTTAGCATTTGAGATTCAATATTTTGTTCTTGTTAGTTCCTTTTTTTGACCCCAGGTGTCGGGTGTATGCGTCTAAATAAGTAGTCGGCGCCTGCGTTCTAGTATTACCACTCTGTCTACTATGAGAAGTTGAGAAACGCGTGGACGGTGCAGGCGCTTCGGTAAGCAAACAGTTCACATATTTTTCTGGTCCAGTTGCGTTAGATTCGGTTCTGATTTTTTGTAACATTGTTTGAGTATAGAACAAACAAAACGCTGTATAACTTGCTCATCATGTTCCGTATTGTATTTCCACATAATGACTGATAAAGATAGGCGTACTTTGTATACTACAATCGGCTTTCGTCCATATTTTCTTGCAGACTGCAGCGGTTATAAATCCCAAAGTTTTCTTTGAAAAAAAAAACGTTTTGCCGTTTGAGCGAGGCTTTAGAGGCAGCTCTAGACGTTGTCCAAGATGCCGACGAAGACGTCGATGTCGATGTCGTCATTATGCCTTCTTACCAGTCATCTGACACAGACGAAGAAGAGGGAAATGTTAATGCCACCAGCAGCGTTCAAGTGAATGATGTCTCATGTAATAGACTCAAATTTTATGAATATGGAGCAGGTCCTGTTGACATTCGACACAAGGACTCAATGGTATCATGTTTGCGTTAGGTACACTAGAAGTGCACTGCCATGTGAATGAAGAAGACGCTGACAACCAACCGCGGCGTGCCAAGTGAAAAAGCTCACAAACCCAAGCTGGATGAGCAGGAGCCCGGAATACACGTGGTCATCTTCAACAAATGGGGCTGAACAGCGAGAAGAGAAGCTAAAGTCTGACTTCTTAAACAAATCTCCGAACGAAATTTTTAGCAGAATTCTGGATGAAGAAGTCTTGACTCACATCGTAATGCAAACTGGCACGTACGCCGAGCAAAAAATGAAAAAGGCCTTGCTCTTGGTTTGGATGATTTCAAAAATGTTACCGGTATTCTCTTGTTGAGTGGATACCACAAGCTTCACAGTCAACGGCTGTACTGGTTCTTTGATGAACACGTTGACATCGCGTGCGTCTCTAAACGCATAACCATACAGCGGTTCCTCGACATAAATCGGTTCTTGCATTTAGCCGACAATGACCTGCTTCCGGGAACAACAGATATAGTTAATGTATCAGGTACGTCCATTCATGAACTTGCAAAACAAAAAATTTAGATAACATGGCATTTTCCGCAAGACACTCTTTGTTGATGAGTCCAAGGTAAAGTACTTTGGTGACCCCCTTCCAAGCAGTTCATTAGAAAGAAGTCAACTCGTTTTCGATACAAGAACTGGATGCTGTGCATTGCGGAAGGTTACTGTTACACATTTGACATTTACTGTGGAACGGCCTCCACCACAGACACCAGGCCGCTAGGAACACGTGTTGTACTTTAACTACTTGAGGTCGTCGCAACTCCCACAGACAATGCCGTGTTCTCCTACATTTTTTTAACTAGTTATGACCTCCTACTTATGCTGCAGCAACTTGAACTTCGTGCTACAGGAACAATCCGCGAAAATCGCGAAGTGTCCCCTCGCGTCCAAAAAAGAAATGGAACGCAAGCAGAGAGGCCTTGCACCTCTCTGCTTGCGAATCTGTTCGTGATTCGACCCAGATGCTGAAGCACTTTTTGTAACATGGAATTATAACAGTATAGTGAGCATAGCAACTGATATACAACAGCATTGAGCCAATATGCTCTGTAAAACAGTGGTCTGCTTCTAAGCGAAGAAAAGTGAGCGTGCCAGAACCAAAGTTGTTCAGCAGCTACAGCAGTGTGAAGGGAGGTGTAAACCATTTAGACCAAGCTGCGAACAACTTCCGCATTGGTATCCGGGGAAAACAAAGGGTGGTGTGTGCTGTTCACACAAATGCTCAACGCAGCGGTGATAAATGCATGGAGAATTGATCAGATCACAGGAAACTGGAGGTTAGACTTTCTGGCATTCAACAAGATCATTACTCGCTGCTATCTTCGTCTCGGTGTGCAAAACCTAGAGTGCCAAGGGCTCCAGCATCGGTTTCCTTGGAGGCTGTGCCTGAGAAGGAAGGACACTTTATATACGAGCTCCAAAAGCAATTGCGTTGTCAATCTTGACACCAAAGGTCGATGTGGGCCGCCGAGAAGTGCGATCTCACTCTGTGCCTTAAGCTTGGTTGCTTCAAGAAGTTTCATGCACAGACGTGACGTTCACTGGATCTGCTACTGTAGAAGCCCGTTGTACTACATAAAGCACGGTGCAATAAGTTTGGCAAAAATAAATGAATTCTCACGAAAATTGCCACATGTTGTTTCTACACCTATATACATACGTGTACAAAATTTCAATCGCTTTCGATGGCTAGATATTTCATGGGATTTAATGGTTTGTTAAAATATTCATTCCAATTATTCGTTTGTGTTTCGCGCGAACTCAAGAAGATCGGCTGGGTTACAACTTAAAACCAATGAGTCGAACCGCTCAATATTCTTGTTCACTTCGGTTTCTGGTTCAGTAGCTTTGCATTTTGATTTGCAGGTTAGCGTTTGTACCGCACTGGCTAAATTGTATATCTACAGCTGAGACACCAGACGACCACTGAGGCAGATCTAACTTCCGACTGTATAAATATGCATACAACAGTTTGCGTTGTCCGCTATGCATTTTGTTCCAGTTCGGCTTTGGAGGTTTAGTAAGGCATTTAAAACTATGGTTCGGTTACCGGTTCCACTAAGCGCGAAACAGTTCAACCCGTACTTAAAAACATTTCCATACCTCCCAGTCGTCAGCAAGAAAAGTCGAGTTCAACACGGCGTCATCTGCATTTCTAGAAAAAAAGATAATCAGAAACCGTGATGTGGAAGCGATGACAGCAGCACAAATATATGCTTAATTTCGTTTTGTGATATTTAATTTTTAACGCAAACACCTCTTCATAAAAATTATTTGGTTACACGGGCGCCTGGAAACTACGAAAGTACACTTCTCTACATGTGAAGTCAATCATCCAGCACGCAAAGCGACAATCGTTACCCAGGGTGGATGATAAATTTAGTCAGTGGACTAGGACTACTAGCCTTGGGTGTTTACAGACTCACGCTGTACTGATACACGAGCGCACACCACTACGGTGCTCATCCAGATCAAACAAACTACCCACGTCGCACGCCCACACGACTTGCTCGAACGATTAAGTTGAACAGAAAGACAGCGAACACCAAACGAAATACTCTTAAAACAAAATAAAAGACAAAACATACAAAGGGTACAAAGGCTGAGTTGCTTTTCTAGAAAACGCACGCACACACACATATCAATTTCTACAAGCACCGTCCAGAACACGGGGCTACTGGCGACCGGCGCTGCAGTGTCGCGCTCGTCACGGCGTAGCCTCTTGGCGCCTCCAGATCTCGCCACAGCGAGACAAAAGCGTTGACAGCCGTCAACGTTTTTTATTGTGATGTTTACGTTTTGATTTCTCTTTCACGAAATATATTGCTTAGTAGCAACAAAAAAAAATACACACAGGCACGCAAATAACAGCTCTTTAGTTTTTCGGTATAGGCAGATATATTAAGTGTTCCTGCAATGGACGCCACGACTAACACGAGCCAATCAATTGTTTATAGCTAGTGTCGTGGCTGCGCGGTCCCCGCGTTATAGCGTACCGACCGGAAAGACACATAACACCCTCCGAGCTATGAATTAATACCGGTGGATCGTCGCGTGCCTTGCGGTTCATCGTATGGCGAACAAAAAAGCATATAAATGTACGTTTCTTCACTAACGCCAATCCGTGCTGCATATATAAAGTGAAATTAACCTCTTTCTTTCATTATGTTTTCGTTATCTCCATGTCGGTGCCGTTTCTTTATTGAAAACTGAGCCAATGACGCCACCGTTCCGAATATTTAATTTGCTTGGCACCGCCTCCCACAACAAGGCGCGGCTTGCAGTTTATGACGCCTGACGGTTTCCAATGACCCCACAAGCGCCACATTAAATTGCCGTTCTGTTCCGGATCTGGTTTAATATGAAATGTTTTTTTTATTACTGTTATGTACCGTTTCAGTTGAAATTAACGGTTTTGCTTTGGTTTTCGATTCGGGTTTGGTTGGACATCCTGTTTAAAAGCTATGTGCTAATCGCGTATGATTACAATAGCCGCTTTGTCGCGTCTCGCGGCGCCAGGAACGAAACATTGTCTGTCTACACTGTTCAGTTTTGGTTGCTTCACTGATGCCGCGCCATTTTCATTATCGAAGGAGCTTAAGCCAGTGAGATATTCAAGCCGTCAGTCACCTCCAGGATAATTATGCTGTTTCGAGAGTCACTTACCATACGCTAGCGCACTGCGCCATCAGTCCGTAAGCCTTCGACGATAATCGACACGGCTCGCATAACATCCGAGCCCATTCCATTTCACTCCATTCTGGGCAAAAGACATGTAATTCTATTCCCCTTCCATTCCTCCATGCGCTGTTGGCATTCTATTCCTAATCCGTTTCGGGGTCGTGAGAAAGGCGGATTGTTTCCAGAATCTCTGCGATCCCGGAGGGCAACTCTCTGCAACACTAATACCAACAACACGAAGTGTGCAGGTGTACTGGACCGCCCTGCAAGAAACCAATTTCTGTATATTTTGTACATTTGTAACCATATACTGCTTTTACTGCCACTTTTGTGTTCATTCTCGTGCTATGTTGACTTTGCGAAGCAAGAAATAAGCAAAAAATAAATTATCAACCGTACGCGCGTGTCTTCGCTGTTTTTTGCATTTTGATGTACTTGTCCCGGTCTGCGATCAATCATGAATGTCATTCTCCAGACAGCCGGAGCTTTTATCTCAGGTTTTTACCATATTTAGGTGTAAACAACAGCTCCTCGTGCAGCTCAATATTTACCGCAATAAATTTTTTATTGTTTATTGCTCCCTTTTTTTACACTTCCTCAACATCCCCCCACACACACACACGAAGTTTTCCTGTTCATAAAAGAAACAAAATATAACGCGTTCAACTATTTTGAAAAAAGTCACTGTACTATTCTTGTTGTGGGAGCAATGAAGCGAATGCATTTGTCTGTACAACAGTGCTGTGTGAAGACGGAGAAATAGCTTCGCGCAGCGATGTATATCACACATCATTATCCAGAGCATTGCAAACAGTACGAATATTGCCTACCGGTGAGTTCATGTAACAGCTTAAAAGACACCAGCGCACCCTTCAACGGTTCAGACCCCTGATTTATGAACCAAACAGGTGACTGAGTAATTGAGGTTTAGGTGCCTTCAAGCATTTTATCAAAAGCACAATTTTTACGTTCCAAGCTATATACAATTTTAATATATTGACCTTTTTACTGTGTTGAGCCCAGCCACAGCTGATACATGTTTCTTAGAAACTAAAGTAAAGGTAGATACTAGTGGCTTCGTTTGTATCTCTTGTATATAAAATCAAACGTACAAATGTCCACATACACACGGCGTACGCTTTTCGGCGTGCATTAAAAGGGTATGGAAACAACTATTTTGCTCCTACGTTTTTCTTTAGATGTGTATTATAATCCTTCTCGCAAGTTGTGTGCAGCTATGACGAGGTCACGAGGGCATAGGGCTGAACTGTGCTTTGTTTGCACGAGCGCTCGCACAAGAAGGGCATGTTTGAAAGCAACTGAGTCCACATACCTGCAACTGCGAAGCCTTGGCTGCCATGGCCTAGAAGAGGTAAGCGAGCGTAAGCAGGTGGGTCGGGTCCTCGGGCGTCTTAAACGGCCAAGTTGTGGAGGGATGGTTCACCAAGAAAGAAACTCGATAATCGTGCCTGCCTCCAAGTAGCCTTGCCTGTGCTCTCTTGAGTATAAAGCACGTGACGGTAACAAATGAAATCTCTCCGACGGCGTCACTCCGAGCGGCGGCCAGCATGGGTCGTTTGAAACGAAAAATATGGCAATCCACTCGAATTACAAATGTGTGATTTTTATTTACGAATGGATATAGTTGCTGATGTCTAATGCTTTTTGGGGGTTTCAATGGCTACTTAACGTTGCTTACCAAGAGTTCTCTCCAATGTGCCAAATGTAAAGGCCAAGAAGGTGAAATATTTCTTACACACAACAGCGCTTCGAATATCAAGAATACTTTGAGTACCGTTGGGCTCCCTCCCGAAGGCTTAGCAAGCACCGCGTTCTTGCGAATTTGTTGTTCGTCGACAAAATGCCCCGAATATGCTGGGTCGTTATTTGTTTGCAAGTACTTTGTTCATTTCTATTTCATTTTTAAGTAAGTTTACTTTGTTGTTTGTTTATTCAGCTATCACTCCCAAATGCCGCATAGTATTTGTTTTGCAGTGCAGCTTGATAATGCATATAGTTTATGTTCTTGTTTCAAGTATGCAGTTTTTTTTATACGAGAGTGTTGCGCGCTTGTGCTCTGTTAATCTTTCCATCGTGTATAACCTTGAACGCCAACTGGATCTACTAAATTCGCAGTTTTGCGCCTGAAATAGGCGAAATGTAAAATTCAAAATGCATTGCATGCTAACGGGTGTTTGGTGCAACTCGTTCCCCGACGCAGGAAACGCACCGAAGGAAAGTTCCGAATAAGCGCTCTGGTTCAAGTTTGCGTCTCCTCTCCAAGTGGAATGATATTAATCGTGTTTCGGCATAACTGGACAAAAGCTAAAGGTCACAGCATTTCCTCACCATCACAGCAGACGGTTCAATCTGCACATAAAGTACTCCAAACGGGGCTTTGCTTCAAAAAGCTCTAAATCTGAGTTTCGTTTAATCATCCAAAGCAAAGCAATACCCTATACATAGTTTTGCACCTACATTTCCTTCAAATTAAAACAAGTATTACATATAAACATCCATCGCCGTGCTCTTCCATTAGCCAAGGCAATTGCGGGGAATGAGGCTGCTGTGATGTATTTGCTGCCACATTGTGAGCGTGCATGCTCTCGTTTTTGAGTCTAGTTCGTTTGTGCGTCTCAAACTTTCCCAAACACAGTGCAGTTGATTTCTGTGCAGGAACACAGGCGGGTGTTTGTTATTCGTCTGTCAGTTAAGATAAAGCCAAATCACGTCGATGGTGTTAAGACAGCGAAAGGTGGGCCTGCCTGAAAAAGCGCCAAGTTTTTCACTGTAGTTCAGAAATTTCACCAGTCCAGTACGCTCGCAAGCCTGGCGTACATGCATCAAGCAGTAGTGATTAATTGAACGTATGTCGGTATGATTAACTTCCAGATCGAAACGCGCATGGGTTCGGATTGATCCCATGATCCCCGGGTTCTGCAGCGCGAATTCTCGCTCTTTGTGCTCTGAGCGGATACAAGCTATCCACTGGGCCACCGTTACCCCATTATTTTTGTTTCACTCCTTTGAGCCTTATTGCAAATTTGAAATCATTTCCAAGTAGTCGAAGCATTGGTTATCATATCTTTTACAGTACAAACCAAAGTGCTCCCTACAGCTTATAATACCAATTTGTAAGCCGATTTAATGTATCGTTGGCTTTTTAAAATAATTTGATGTCCCTAGGCACAGATGGGGTACTTAACGACTGTATGCAGACATTCTTCCAAAGTTTGTTGATTTCACATCAGACAACTTATGATGAGCGGTTGACAACAAGCTCCTCGGGCCAGCACTTTTATTAAGTCAAGCTTCCAAATATTACTATATTTATGTGGAACAGTGTGTAGTGGATTGCTGTCCTCTCGCAAGCCGAAATATCTGTGTTTTCCAATGTTTGTCAGGAAATCTGGTATATGGGGAGGTTTTTATGTTACCCATTACACTTAAACTAAGTTTTTCCTTGTTCCCTGAATTTCCAAATCAGCAGAAAAAACATGAAACATTATTAGTTAAGATAATGGAAGGTTGATCTGCCAGTGCGTGGTGACACTTTGTCGCACCCTCTGAGAATATTAACCAGTGTGGTACAACCGATAAGCCAAATACTTTAACATGGATCATGTAGTAGTGATACACGGCAACGCGTTTCTAAAGTACTCATTCATATCAAAAGGGGCAGGGGCGAAGAGTGTAAGTTTTTGTTGCACACGCTGGGAGCTGCAGTGCGCTAACACACTCTGCAACCAAGACCACTCCAAATCAGCACATCCGGTTGGGACAGCGTGCAATTGTTACAATGGCTTTTGATAGGAACACACACACGTAGGGAATAAAAATAACTGCCAGGAATGTTTGTCACTGTGAGGTTGCCATCCTGGTGAGGAATGAATACCGTGCATCTTGGAATAAGAGAAGGGGCCTGGCGTGAATCATTTTTCGCTTCAGGGTCACCGTCACTTCTCGAAGCGAACCACCTACTCGGCTTTCATAAGAGCTTTGTCCAGCGACCGTTTTTTTTATGTGAGACTGCACCCCTGTCATTGGCAGGCACTGCACGACACCTACTCGCTGGTCCTCAGCTGCCCAACCTTGTACGAGGCGTCGTGAAAACCTGTAGCGTGTACCTAGTGTGACTCTTCCAAACGCTTTTTGTCTGTTTTTACTTTGGACACATCACTTGTGCACACCCAAAAATGTTTTCCCGGTGAAGAATTGGAGAGTTAGTTATTTGAAAATACTGGAGCGCGTTATTGTGTGTGTGTTTTTTTAAAGAGGAAAAAGTGTTCCTGCCGATCCTGAACTAGACAAGCCAAATTTATCTGCCGCTCTCAGCACTGAAATCAAAAGCTTGGTCCACCCGGCTTTTTTAAACAACCAATGACCTCCGGTCACCCAGTTTATACACGCATGCAGTTTGGTTTCCGACTAATACAGTACAATGTACATATAATAATATTGAAAAAGCCTGAAAATGCAATCGTTTTAAACGGTTATTGTTGTATTTGAACTGGAAACTGACCGTTTCTACTGTAGAAACTCTAGAAACTAATCGCTATAAGCGGAATATCGTTATGTGTAGTTTCAGTATAAGTGCAATATACTGTAGTATTGGAGAGTATCCAACAAAGGCTCTTGGTTGGACGCCCTATGAGATCGCGACAACTCTTTGTGGACTGGCCCCCGCGAGAGGTCCGAGAATATTCCAGACTAAGCCACCTCCCGGGCGGGAGGCCGTGAGGAAAATCCTGTCTAGTCCTTTTTTGGGTATTGTACCTCTTTTTTTAGAGTTCCATCAGCGACAAGATTGTATACAGCAAGTGTAATTTTTACGTGCCTATAGGTTTAAGCAGACTTGATCATACACCCAGTTCGTGATTTTGCCATTTTAGAGGAAATTACAATTATAATCGTAGTAATTTATTTATATACTGTATGGTAACTCAGTATAAATATAATATAAAATCTACGCTTCTGCGTCCTAAGATAACCCATGCCATAATGCCCCTAATTATACAACATTTTGTTATTTATCCGAAACTTATTTTTTTTCTTAAGAAGGCGTCTTTACTTCTACATGAATGCCGTTTTTAATATATGTTTCTTGAGCTTGAGGAACATTCGAGGGGTGAAATCGCAGTATGGTAAGTACTTTCCTAAACTTCTTTAACCAACTTCTCCATTTTTGAAAATCAATAAGGTTATAATTATAAATTTACAGTATCATTAAAACCACAAAATCACTACCTTTCAGAAAAACGTTCAGTGCGTAAACAACGCAGTCGTGCGCTAAGCGCAACACACGTGCAGACGGAACAAGGTTACCGGTACGATAAGGCACCCGCGCGATTTTATCTCTCTTTTATCACAGACCCAGCCTTGTACCTTTTGCGCGAGTGGCACCTCTGGCGCACTACTACGCTTCCTATGCACCTAAGGTTTTTAAAAAGTGTAGTAATCCAGCTGATTTGAATGACGCCCAGCGAGTTTCTAATTTAAATTATATGTATATTTTAGTTATTAAAAAGGTAATAACCGAATTTTACTTAAGTTCTAACCGGACTGTTGTTTCTTCGCCCCTTGAATGTCCGCCGAGCTATAGAAACTAAACGTGAAGACAGGGCATTTACGTAGCGGAAAATACGCGTTTTTGAAATATCTGTTTCAAATAAAAATATCACCCTTTACATTACAACCTCTGCTAAAGAAAAAAATATCTCACAGTTGCTTGATTGTAGGCCTTTTCTTTAAGGAACAAGAAACTGATATTGCTGGCTCTCCTTGGCTCCCTTCTTTTGGAGAAGTAATGGCCTTTCTTGCCTTAATCTTTTCCGGTAAGCAAAATGAACATGTGTAAAAATACTAAATGACCTCTGTTTAAAAAAAATGAGATTTTTTTTAACCGCCAAATGGAGCTGCGCACTATTCAACGCCCAGCGCTCGCTTCATTGTAGTGCTAAGGCTTTGAACAAGAACAAGATATCAAGCCTCCGCTTTGTAGGTTCTCCTGCAATTATGAAACTAGTCATATCGACTCTATTCAAAATCAAGTGCTTATTTTCAGTTCCTAATTGATGTTTTGAAGGCGCGTCACTAATGTAACAAAATCTTCCCACTTTTCTTTTCGGGGGGGCTAGAATTTGGCATTGAATAATGCTTAGACGATTAATTCAATCATAACAGCGAAACCCTTTTGGAATAGGCATTTTGCTTCTAGAGCCTACAACGCTATAGTTCTTTACGAGATCTTGGAGATATTTCCGGGCTTTCATTAGGATTTTACAAGTGGTTTTTGCCATCCACCATCAAATTTCTAAACAAGCTGCAGGACAGACTTGTACGGAACCCGTAACAAGTAAGGAAATTACATGTAATCTCTTACGTCTTTAAGCATTTTTGTTAACGTAATAATTACATATTTCTTTAACTAGCTAGAAAGAAATAGTTTTACTTTTAAAAGTACCCGATTGATTTTAAACAATTGTATAGGATCAGCTTGCACCTAAGTGACTATGGTAACTTTGGTTCAAACAACGAGTTTTGACTGGTGCAATTGTCGGTGTTCGTGGGCATGGTGCCTGATTCGTTCTCCTCCTAAACTCGCGCTTGCTGGGCTCCGTAGACTGCAGCTTTAGTTTTGTGTTCGTGAACTTTGGAATAGTGTATCGCGTATTATTTCCGCAATACCACGTGAATAAAGCCGCAAGGTTAGGTTACAAGTTCCAGCCATCAGCTGTGGCCGCTTCGTAATACGAAGTTAGAAATAGAGTAGAGCATTCAAATGTATATTTGCTTGTGTCATTCTCAATTTATTAAAATGAATTTTTTCAACTGAGTCACGAAGTCACTCTTATAGCTCGTTTTCGTGGGTACGTTGGAAACTCTGTGTATCGGTCTATTAAATGGTATATTACTTATAATAAGAAATTGCGGAAAGTCCAAATGCTGACTGGCATTATTTTGTTATTAGCTTAAGATATTCGGCTGTGTACACGGGCTTTCGTTAGTCAGTGCTTGAAAGCTCTTAGCGCTTTCTAGAACTTGTGCCACACCTGTTCTTCCTGTGTTCAAGGTACACAGGAGTACGTGACCGCCACACCGTTCCCGGATGTACCTGCCAAGATGACCGTACCAACCTTTCAAACTACAAAGCCCAGTAGGTCGCCAAGCACTACGCGGAGTACGACGCGAAGTAGGACAAGCACGACGCCAACTACAACGGCAAGTACGACTACCCCGAAGGCACCAACTCACACTTTGGCAACGCAGGGTGAGTACTAGATAATAAAGCCGCCTATTTGCGTGGAGATTAGCCTTGCGACGTGGGTCCACGGTGGCACCGCATGCGCATGCATAACGCGGGCATCCCATGCATGCCCTCCGGGTTCCACCTCGGCTATACGGGGCAAGGTTAGCATCACTGTTGTGCCAAATACTCAAAAACAAGTAGTTAGGACAAGATAATAAATACCCATTTGAAATTTGACTTCGTATTAAGTAAGAGTTTATTCAAGTTACATTTAGTGCGAAGTATCTTGAGTACAGTACAAATACTTTAAAAAGGTAACTGAATTACGTTGGAGGACACTTGACAAGATTTGGAAAGTGGTGATATAAGAATAAACAAATGAAAGACGGGCTTAGAGTTCGCTGTATTGCCGAATTAGAGCGCAGCTCTTGAGGAGGAAGAGGGGATACTGAGAGGGAGCATGCCCCTCCTTCCCCTCCCCTCCCATTTAGTAAAACATTTCACTTAATTTTCCCGCTAAATTTAGCGGGACATTTAGTTAATATTTTCGGCTAATTTTAACGGGAATGATAGCGAAACTTCCTCCGCTCAGTTTAGCGGGGAAACTGAATCGGTCACATCGCGACAATTTTCCCGTGATATGTATCGGGAAAAATGACGTCACGTGAGCTCAAAACCAATTTTGTTTCCCCCAAACTTTTTTCTGGTGAAACTGGGACGTCTCATAATGCAGCGCGCCCGGTTACGCCGACGCCGCTCAACCCGGAAACGGGCGCCTAAGAGCTTCGCTCTAAAAGTTATAAATGGGTTCTCTATTTGCGATGACTTCTCGGAAAATCACATTTCACTGTAATCTTTACTAACTTCGAAACCCACCTAAGCTGCTCCAGTTGAAGCTTACTCGGAAAGAATTCGCGATATACAACATAATTTGAGCCGAAATATTTTAGGAACAAACGTGACTCACGTTATTTATACAAGGCACCTGCCGTGCTTTAGTTTGACGGCAGGCTCGGCTCGTGACGCATACCGCAGGAGGTTTGTAGTTTTCTCCGCCGAAATTTGGGGGACTTGACGTTTTGTCCGGCATTGCTTATTCATAGAGCCGAACTGGAGAAGCCGAGCGAGACGTTTTCAGGCAGCCAGATTTGTTGAGGAGTTCGTGAGCGTAAGGTACGCGAGATCGCTCAGGAGACACATCGACTTGTGGAGAGCCGTCTCTGTCACTGATTAACAAAAAAGAGCGAGTATTTTGTCCCCCTAATCAAAAGCAAGAGGAACGTCCCTGCCTTCAAAAACAAACTAAGGTCAAGGGGAAACTTGAAACACGGGAGAGTTCACAAAACCGCTTCAAAACCGCCTCCCTTTGCCCCCTTCTGCACCAGTTCAAACTATTATCAACGCATTCCGGTCAAGACTCCAATATCAGAATCAGGGGCATCGGTGGCCGATTGGGTTAACGCGCCTCAGCTCAAAGCGTGGATCAAAAGCTTGCGCTGCAGAACACTCTGAGGTTGGATCCCAACCTCGCCCGTTTAAACATGGATGACTTTCTTACCGGCACACGCGGTGTAAGTACTACTGCGTGGAGCACGTTGAAGACCCCAGGTTAGCGGCTGTACTGCAGTGACATTCTTATCTACAACCGAGACACAGGTCACAGCTTGAGGTATAACAAATTCACAGCTGTCGAAACATACCAAAAACTTCTTCTTAGAATCAGAATCAAATTGTTCATGAAGAAGGAGTTTTCGAAGATATTTTCGCCTTCGCGCAACGCTCTCGGCAACCCGCCACGATACCCGGAACTCTACAGTCAAGTGAATCGGTGCGCAGCGCGCACTAGTGGCTTCTTCGTTGCGGAGGGCTTAGAGGAAGGTTAAGCGCATCTACGGAAATCTCCCTACTGTCTCCACCTAACGGGAAAGTAGTTTCGCGGTTTTTAAGGTTAAAAAATGCGCGCATTCGGGAGGAGGTGCAAGAAACACTTTTTAACGTGCTTCTGAGCAAACGTTAAGCCAGAAGAGGCACACACGATTTTTGAACTCCCAATCTAGGTCACTGCAGCTGAATAAAGTCATCAGGGTCTAGCGTCTTTGGCCGAGGGTGTGCCTGTGCTCGCATGAAAACAAAACGTGTTCGCGGAATTTCATACTCGAACCCCTGAACCGGCGATTTTCGAAAATGGTTCAGTGTGATCGTACCGAGCGTTGGCGTTACAATACTCCGCTGACGGAACCACTTGAGCTCCAGACAAAAGGTGTGGTCTGAGGGTAAAATCCGGATGGCGTCACCAGCACTTAGCTACCTCAAGCGTGACATTACATTCAAACACGGCCTGAAAAAAAGAAACTAAAAAAGAAAAGCGAACAGCAGGACATAGAGGACAAGAGGACACAGAGACGAGCCGTACTTGGGTGGATCCATTTTGGTCTTTTGTTGGCATTTGGAGACTGCGTCTTGCTCGTGCCTTGTTTTGCTGTTTAATGTTTGGTCGCTTGGCTCCACGTTTGCATTACGGTCAGCTTTACCCTGGGTGTGGCGAATCCTAGTTGCGTAGCCTGTTCCGGTAGTTTTTTTTCCAAAGTAGCAAAGCGTACTTGAGATACTGATTACAAGATAGCGAAAAATATAATAAAGATAGAGTAGCAAATACACTAGACTAAAAGTATTTGCAAGCTACCAAAATGCTACCAAAATTATTTAAAATCAAAATATTGAGTAGAGTATTTAAGATAGGCACACATTTGGTTAGTACAAATGTGGGTTTCAAGAGAAAAAAACTTGGGCATGCCCAACTTCGACTACCTGCAACACCCGAAACGGAACTTTCCGCTGGATATTGAGAATATTTACTGCACCTGGTGGAAATTCAATAGCAAAGATCGACTTAATTTCTATACAAGATCTGCGAAGACTGTAGTTTTTAGAATATGTTAGACATTTAGGATTGCTAACCTTTAGCGAAAAAACAACATAATAAAATATTCTTAGTATATTTTAGTGCACTATATGGAAGTCAGAGTAATTAAAATACCCGGAAAGTGCAATAACAATAAAAGTTAGGAGTGTACTGCAAGTATCTTTGTTATTAGTGTATATTAAATGCATTCCAAAGAATTGTACGTACTTTTAAAATATCAAGAGCACTTGGTTACTCGTGTTAGAAATGCGTATATTGGGTATAATAATTATATGGGAGAAGTGCCTCTAAATTATATATGAAGCATGCGGAGCCTTATACTTATGTGCACTCGGTGCTCCCACGGATACACGAAGGAAACCTTGGGCAGAAAAGCGTCATTGGAGAGTTCGTCAGAGCAGGGGTCTCATAAACCCCAGCCCGCTGAGGCTTTCAGAGAGGCCGGCGGCTGGCCGCGGTCCTTCCAGTGACGACCCTACCCGCGACCCGATTCAAGCAGGCCTCTTCGGTACCGGCAACAAAAAAACCTTTTCTACAAAAACAAAAACATGCTAATGTTGTTATGCGCACAAACATATAGCAGCAAAAGTGTTACTATTTCTTCTCTCTTTTCTTACTTTGCATCTTTATATTAGTATTTCGGCTCCTCGAGATTACGGACCGACCAGCAGACCGGCCTCTATAAGACAAAAAAGTTTCGAGTACCCTGGACTAGCCCATAGTTCGAATGTAGCAGCGACTGCCTGTCCGATGACCCGGACAGGTTCCTCGTCTGGACCCTGTATAAGGCTCCAGGCAGACTAAAAGCTGACATTTCCTTTTTTATTTTCTCGTGGTGTTCTGATAAAGGTTTATTTTTGCCATTCTTCCTTACATTTCGTAAAAGTGCATCTATAAATCGGAATATTAACTGTATCCGTGCGCCACGGATAGCTTAAAGCTGCATCTGTGACCCTGTAAAACGGCTGCCTTGAGTGCACTTTTATTTAAAAATAACAAATTGCTATGCCCAATATTAAAACAGGAAGCCTGCAAACTAAACCGCCGGCTCTTAATACCTTTTCATGATTTCCGTATTTATGAGGTCTTGTGTTTTTGTTCCAATGCTGACAGTTTGCTTTGCATAGTTTCTAGTGTAAGCTGTTGATTAATCACGTTCTTCACTTTTCATTTAAATTTCCGCGAGTCATAAACTTCTTTGCGCTTTAATCGCAGTTTGAATACATTTATTTAGTCAATTCTCATGCAGCTTTAGCCTTTTGTTGCATAGTGGCCACTAGAGTGGAGAAAGTAATGTAACTTTATATAAAATGCCAGGTTATACATTCGCCGTACGCGTGAATCCACTTCAGTGCGCATTTCTGCCTACGATTGCCATTCATAAGAGGCGCCACCATTCCACGGGGTGTTGACATATTCAGCATCCAAAATGGCAGCTTCCACAAATACCAGGTAAGCCATGTGCATCTACGCCAAAGCGTCGTAAACTGTTGCAAAAACGTATTTCTCCTCTGTCAAACGTTTTTTATGCCTTCGATGAAGTCTTGAGGTGTATTAAAAGTGCGAGTTGGGCTAGTTGGTACTTAAGCATAGTGGTAAATACGCCTTAAAACACGGACAAAGAAAGAAGATCACAGGACGAGGCGTAACTTGCAGTAAGTGATTTATTTATGGCTTGTGAATTCCGGTGGACACCATGAAGAGCCGTATTACAGGGCCATGTGAATATCAAAAATATTCTTTCTGGTCAGAAGCGCTCCTAAATATAGTGAAATGGTACAATTTTCAGCTGTAATAGATGAAAAGCCGTATTTCTACAAATTCCAAAAAATACAAGAAAACTTACTATATTTGTGTATCTTTTGTTCTAGATGTCAACGATTTACCACCAAGTCGTCTGTGAGGGAAGCAGACATCGATGCTTTATTGGATATTCCACCATCTGACTCAGGAATCAATGTCGTACTTAAAGACGGTCAGCCGTAAAGAAGTGATGATGATCTGAGTGCGACAATGATGACATCGATAATACCATAGAACATTATCAAGGGAGGTGTGATGATAGCTCGGAAGATGCCAGCCAAAGTGATTACAGTGATGAAGAGAATCGCAAGCCGGAAACCCAGCTCCTCCACCCACAAAACGACGTTCAGTTCAAAAATAAAAGCCACAGTGATGTTCATGGAACGAATGAAAATCTTGTGCCCCCAGACCAGATTTCCAATGACCTAAAACAAAAAAGTGGAAACTGAAATAACATCACAAAAGATAAAAAGGAATATGTTTCGTGGCGAGCTCATTGAACTCCTTACGTTTGTGTCCAATCGATACAGACTGTAGAGTCGTACAAACACGAACCCAATAACTACAGAGCAAATTGATGTATTCTTTGGCACCTACATGCCAGTCGTGAATATCCCTTTCAGGCGTTGGCAATGCTCGCCCAACACAGGGCAAGATATGGTCGCTTATGCGATAACCCCGAATCGGTGCAGAAGAGATACTGTCTCTTCTGCACCTAAGCCACTCTTCCCTAGAAAAAAAATGTGGCGATGCTGGATTTGTTTGGCTGCAAAAGGTTAGACCTATCATCCAATATTGAACACTAGGTTCGAGAAATTGACAGAACCGGAGTCATATCAAGTCCTCGACGAACTTTCAAGGCAGCAATTTGATGAAGTCGCCATGGCCCAAAAAGCATTTCAAGTTGGGCTATAAAGTGTGGGCTAGAGACAGATATCTGGCAAGGTTCATCAGTTTGAGCTGCACCGTGAAACTTGATGTCGGCGACCCGTGCGCTGCCCCAAATAAAATCGAGGAATCCGGTCGCTCAGTGATGCGTTTTGCCAGAACTATTCATGCGGGAATGTACCTCTATTTCGCCAACTGTTTTCCGTAACAACAGCTCTTTACTTACCTAACAGGAAACGGACTGCATGCAACATGCACGATGAGGTAAGATCACACGGTACACTGCCCTCAAGTCAACAGACTTGAATTGTCTGGGTAGAAGCTCGTTTGGTCATAAAGTTGGCAAGGACAGTAACATTATGGTGTGCCATTGCTTAGACAACCGCCTGGTTGTCATGGGGCCCAATGTGCACGGCATTCACCCGCTTGTGGTAGCGCAGATCTGTGACAGAAAAAAAACGGCATATAGAGGTCAAATCTTCAGCACTCGCCACAAGCTACAACAGGAGCTTAAGTGGCGTAGACAATTCTCACATGCTACTTTCTCTTTACCAGATAGGCTTCAATACAAGGAAGTTCTATGAACGCGTAATCTTCCACCTCTAGACATTGCAGTTGTCTACTCGTGGCTTCAGTAGCGACGCCTCACTCAAGACTACGCCATGCCACTTGGCAAGTTGAAGCTCTCCGTGGCAACGCGGATGATCAAGAATCAAAAGCAGTTGTACAACCAGGATCATGTTGCTTGGAGATTGCAACAGCTCCAAAAGAAGGTCTCCCCGTCAAAACGGCCTCGGTCATGACTGACGTTCGCTATGAGAAAGTTGGTCACATCCCCCGACAAGCTGCGCTTACGGCCCAAAGGTGTAAGATGGCAGAATGCAAGAGCAAGTCGACCTACGTTTCCCAGAAGTGCGAGGAGAACTTGTGCATTAACGGCAGAACTGACTGCTTCTTCAGATCTCGCAATGACGCCTTGATCTTCTTCAGGTCAAAAAATAACTGTCTTTTTTTTTAACTCTTCAAACTTTTAGCGCATGCTGCGCAGTGTAGTGGACGTTCTGGAATTATTAAAATATATTCCTGAAAAGCTGAGAAAAAAAATCCTGGTCTTTGTTTAATACCAATGGTTGCTAAAATTTAAAGTTTTATGATTTGCATGGACGTTTAAGTATGCAAAAAGTTTTTAAAATACTGAATGTATTTTCAAAGTGTCCTAAACTTGCAACTTAAAGTTCGTAAGAAGTAGGAAAAATGCGCAAAGAACAAGGTAAAGAATACATCTGTAGTATATTTGAAATCGGACAATTAAATTAAAACAAATATACGCGAACAAATATTCACATTATTTTTCTCATAAATATATCCAAAATATGGTGTTCTTCGCTTAGGGAAACTTTACTACAACCGTAATATTCCCAGTAATAGCCAACCGAAAGTCGAGAGCAAATCGGGTGAAAATAAGAAGTGGGCTAATTTACAAAGTGCAATGCCGAAAAGTAGAAAAATTTTATCTTTAGTATATGGGTCGCAGTGTTGTAAGCGTTGCGGTAAAAAGTAACGAAATACGCTACTCGTTACATGTAAAATAAAGTAACGTGTTACAGACCTACGTTATTTCAGAACAAAAGTAATGCTTTTACCGTTACCGTTCCCATAAAAAAGTAACGCATGCCACATTTTCATTACTTTTTTTATGAACTGATGGTAACAGCGTTTTTCGACAACACCGTTTTTCGATAATTGGGACAAAGGGCGTGGACATTGGGGTATTCCTCAAGTGGGACTTTTCGCGTAAAAAAAATATACAATTTTAAAAATACGTAGGACGGGTGCAACTAAAAAATGGCAGAAATAATTTGTTTCGGCTTACAGCCAAGAACAGCCGAAGCTACGAGATAATGGGAAATCAAGCAGCGTTGAAAGCACAAGTCACTAAGCCTTCTTTGTTTGTGATTTGCTCAACAATCATAGAACACATAAAGAAACATGAGAAACCCCATGATGATGACCTTTTGGGCCATCTAATTGGTCCCATTAGCTCGTAGTGTCGAAGGCGTCTGGACTTTAGGTAATATTGCCGCCCGCAGAGCCGAGAAAGCAACGCTCGGTCACGGTCTTCTAGAAGATTCCCATTCATTCTCGCACTAGTTGTAACTTTCCCTTTGCTTTGTTGTTCTCGAAAGTGCCAGCTCATCCTCGCCCCGAGCGCGCGACGCTGGAACTTTCTTCGCCGAACTTTCGAGATAACGACGCACGCTAGATAAGCAGCTGCCCGCGACCTTGTCGAGCAGTCTGGCTCGTGCTCTCTGTTGTCGCCGCCGAACCGCCGCCTGCGTTTCTGCTGCATCGACGCTCTTTCGTTCTTTACTTATTATTTTTGGTTGGCACAAGTTCGCCTATTAAACCTTTATTTTTGAGTTCACTGCTCGTCTTCGTGTCACCTCCGTTCGTGACATTTCTGGTGGAGGTGCGGGGTATGAAACCCGTGCAGCGTACCCCTACAAGACCGCGTTCAGCAAGCCCCATTTCCCGACGACCTTCCGTTGAAGACTCGGAGCATCGTGCCAGCCGCCGTCTTCAAGGGCAAGCTCCTGAACTCGGACCTCTCCCGGCGAGGACAAGGCAAGTGACAACGACGATGGCTTCCCCAACGGCGCAGACCCCAGTAGCAGCCCCCGTCGTTTACCTGCCCGTCGCCCCTCGGACTCCGACGCCTTTCCACGGGGAAATCCACGAGGACGTCGAGGACTGGATCCAGCACTACGAGCGCGTGGCACGCCATAATGGATGGACCGCCGAGCAGTACCTGCAGAACCTCTACTTTTCGTTGGAGGGTACTGCGAGGCACTGGTTCGAGAACCACGAGGCTGCGCTCACATCGTGGGACGCCTGCGTCACCGAGCTGAAGCGGGCGTTCATGAATCAGCATCGCAGGCAGCGGGCCGAAGACCTTCTCCAGGTGAGGACTCAAGGCCCCAACGAAACGGTCACCAGTTTCGTTGAAGACATCCTTCGCCTGAGCAACCGCGCCGACCCGCAAGCCCCCGACGAGAAGAAGTTACGCTTCCTTATGAGAGGCGTGAAAAGCGAAATCTTCGGCGGACTTATTCGCAACCCCCCGACGACCGTCGAAGAATTTGTTGCCGAAGCAACAAACATCGAGCGGGCGTTAATGGCCCGAGCGCACCACTACCATCGGCTCCGCAGCGTCTCAACCTTGGCCTCGGCCCGCTCCGAGTTCAGCACTGGTGCCGACGAGCTCCGCGACATCATCCGAGACGTCGTCCGACAGGAGCTCCGAAAGCTGCTCCCCGCTGCTGAGCGTCCGGCGTCGCTGTCAGTCGCCGAGATCGTACGCGACGAGGTACAGCGGGCCTTGCAGCCCGAACCACCAGTCGACGTGCCCGCTCCCGAGGAACCGACGCTGACCTACGCCGCCATAGCCAGACGACAGCCGCAAGCTCCCCGCCAAGCTGCGACGCCACCACGCCGTGATCCTCCAGCGCCGCAGTACTCGCAACGACGCGAAGATCGGCAGCACGTCCGACCAGAGCGACCCACGCCGCGAAAAACCGACGTGTGGCGAACGGCCGACCGACGCCCGCTTTGTTTCCACTGCGGGGAAGCTGACCATGTCTACCGCCGTTGCCCGTACCGACAGCTGGGGCTACGCGGTTTCCACCCCGACGACCCGCGACCACGCTACGGCGAGCGACCCCAGGACATCGACGAATACCTCCGCCGGTCGCCATCCCCGGGACCGTCTCCCCGCCGCGGTTTCCGATCGCCGTCACCACAACGCCCTGCATCGCCTCATCGTAGGTCCCGCCGAGAAAGCCTGTCCCCCCTGCCTCGCCGGGAAAACTGAGTGCGGCAATACCGGGAGGTGGTATTGCCGATGACGAACGACGCCAATATCCTCCACAAACGCCGGAGGGCTCCCACACCAGCGACGAGACGCATAGGAACGACGGTTCTGCGACGGTGTCGAATAACCTCGACGTTACCATCGACGGCCACGACGCGAAGGCACTCGTCGACACCGGAGCAGACTATTCCGTTTTAAGTGGGAAGCTCTCTCGCCGCCTTCGGAAAGTGATGACGCCGTGGGATGGCCCGAAAATACGAACCGCCGGCGGACATCTCATAACACCAGTGGGAAGGTGTACTGCGCGCGTGGACATTCACGGAGAGACCTGCCCCGTGAAATTCGTCGTCCTCAAGGACTGCTCGAGAGACGTCATCCTTGGCATGGACTTCCTCTGTGAATACGGTGCCGTGATCGACATTGGAGCAAACAGGTTGACGCTGCGAAAGCCCGTTCTACCTCCGGAGGGATCCAAAACGACGCCTGCCGCAGAGGGATACAAAACAACGCCAGCCGCCGTCCGAGTCATTGCGGACCACGTGAACCTGCCGCCACGGTCGAGTGTTCTGGTGCCCGTCGTGACCGATGCAATTGCCCGCGGGAAAGTCCTTCTGGAGGGCAGCGTCCAACTGCTTCTCGGAAGAGGAATAGGCGTCGCAAGGGGCGTAACGGAGCTGCAGGATGGACGTACTGTGGTCCTCGTGACGAACTTTCGACCGGAGGCGCAGCACCTCACGAAAGGTGCCGCTGTAGGACACGTAGAGGAACTCCAGGCCGACGCCGAAATCGCCGCGATCTCCGACGAACCCTCGCCGTGTCAGCCGCACAGTACACCGCCGCCGCAGCTCGACGTTAACCCCAAGCTCAGCGCCACGGAACGACGACAGCTCGGAGACCTCCTCGCCGAGTTCGGTGACTGCTTTGCGACGACGTCGAGGGTGCGCCAGACAACAGTTGCTAAACACCGCATCATCACCAACGAGGACGCGCTCCCTGTGCATCGGCCGCCGTACCGGGTCTCCCCAAAGGAACGAGAGGCCATTCAGGAACAGGTGCAAGAGATGCTGAACGACGACATTATTCAGCCTTCGAGCAGCCCGTGGGCCGCTCCAGTTGTACTGGTGAAAAAGAAGGACGGAACGCTTCGATTCTGCGTTGACTACCGGCGGCTCAACGCGGTCACGAAGAAAGACGTGTATCCGCTCCCCGCATCGACGACACGCTGGACCGGCTGCGCCACTCCCGATACTTTTCGTCGATGGACCTTAAGAGTGGCTACTGGCAGATCGAAGTCGACGAACGGGACCGAGAAAAGACTGCCTTCGTCACGCCCGACGGACTGTATGAGTTCAAGGTGATGCCCTTCGGACTGTGCACGGCGCCGGCAACGTTCCAACGTGTCATGGACACCGTCCTGGCAGGCCTCAAGTGGCAGAGCTGTCTCGTTTACCTCGACGACGTCGTGGTATTCTCGGCCAACTTCGACGAGCATTTGCGACGCCTTCGAGCCGTTCTTGAGGCTATCAGGACCGCAGGACTCACCCTGAAGCCGACGAAGTGCCGGTTTGCCTACGGCGAACTGAAGTTCCTGGGCCACGTTGTGAGCAACGAAGGTGTAAGTCCTGACCCTGAGAAAACTCGCGCCGTAGCTGCCTTTCCGCCGCCCACCGACAAAAAGGCCGTCCGAAGATTCCTTGGACTTTGCGCATACTACCGGCGATTCGTTCAGGATTTCGCCAAGCTTTCTGCGCCGCTCACGCACCTTACCAAAGACGCCGTGAACTTCGAATGGGGTGGAGAACAACAACAGGCATTCGACGAACTGAAGCGGCGGCTCCAGTCACCACCGATTCTCGGCCACTTCGACCAATCAGCCGAAACGGAAGTTCACACGGACGCCAGTAATACGGGACTCGGAGCGGTACTGGTCCAACGACAAGACGGTGCGGAGCGCGTGATCGCATACGCTAGCCGGACGCTGTCAAACGCGGAACGCAATTACTCGACGACCGAGAAGGAATGTCTGGCCGTCGTCTGGGCCATCACAAAATTCCGCCCGTACTTGTACGGGAGTCCTTTTCGGGTGGTCACCGACCACCACTCGCTGTGTTGGTTGGCGGGCCTGAAGGACCCATCGGGACGCCTCGCTCGGTGGAGCCTACGACTGCAAGAGTACGACGTGACCGTGGTCTACAGGTCAGGCCGAAAACACAGCGACGCCGACTGCCTGTCCAGGACCCCCGTCGAGTCGGCTACCGGCTGTGCCAAAGACGACGACGACGACGATCACTTTCTTGGGGCAGTAAGCGTTCACGGTATGGCAGCGCTCCAGCGGGACGATCCTGAGCTGCGCGCACTGATCGACCACTTGGAGGGACGAGGGGGTACGATTCCCCGAGTCTTCTCACAGGACCTGCCAAGATTCGCCGTCCGGAGAGGTATCCTCTACAAAGAGAACTTCGGGGGCAGCAACTCGACGTGGCTCCTGGTGATTCCTGCTAGTCTTCGAGAAGAGATCTTCCAAGCCTGCCACGACGACCCAACATCTGGTCACCTTGGCTACAGTAGGACGCTTGCACGGATCCGAGAGAAATACTACTGGCCCAAGCTCCCGAAGACTGTCCACCTCTACGTCCGTTCGTGCCACGAATGCCAACGACGCAAGAAACCACCGACGAAGCCGGCAGGTCTCCTGCAACCGATATCGCCCCCGACTGCACCATTCCAGCAGATTGGAATGGATCTTCTCGGACCATTTCCGCCGTCGACGCAGGGAAACCGTTGGATAATCGTGGCAACTGATTATCTCACCAGGTACGCCGAGACAAAAGCCCTCCCGTCGGGGACCGCCGTGGAAGTAGCCAAGTTCTTCGTGGAGTCTATCGTCCTCCGACACGGCGCTCCCCAAGTCCTGATTACGGACCGAGGATCCTCGTTCATGGCGCAACTGACACAAGAGATACTCCGCCTGAGCCACACCGACCACCGCCGGACCACGGCATACCACCCGCAGACCAACGGGCTGACGGAGCGACTAAATAAGACCATCGCCGACATGATTTCGATGTACGTGGACGTGGAACACAAGACGTGGGATGAAGTGTTGCCCTACGTCACGTTCGCGTACAATACGGCGATTCAAGAAACTACCGGCATTACACCTTTTCAGCTGGTGCACGGCAGAAAGGTGACGACGATGCTCGACGCCATGCTGCCCCACGACCCGACGGACGACGGCACCGACGACGCCCAGCTGGTCACCCAACGAGCAGAAGAGGTGCGCCAACTAGCTCGCCTTCGCATAAAGGACCAGCAACGTGTCGACGCTGGTCGGTACAACCTTCGTCGCCGCGACGTAGAGTTCCAGCCCGGAGACAGGGTGTGGGTGTGGACACCCATTCGCCGCCGCGGACTCAGCGAAAAACTGTTAAAACGCTACTTCGGACCCTACAAGGTCATCCGCCGCCTCGGGGACTTGAACTACGAGGTGCTCCCCGACGGAACCCGACCATCAGGACGCCGCCAGCCACGACCCGAAGTCGTCCACGTAGTTCGACTAAAGCCGTTCTACGCACGATAGGATTGCGACACTGCATGTTTATTTCGTTTCACCGTAAAATTTTTAGCTATTTCTGTTTTCCTTTCACGTTGCATCGGGACGATGCACTTTTAAAAGGGGGATAATGCCGCCCGCAGAGCCGAGAAAGCAACGCTCGGTCACGGTCTTCTAGAAGATTCCCATTCATTCTCGCACTAGTTGTAACTTTCCCTTTGCTTTGTTGTTCTCGAAAGTGCCAGCTCATCCTCGCCCCGAGCGCGCGACGCTGGAACTTTCTTCGCCGAACTTTCGAGATAACGACGCACGCTAGATAAGCAGCTGCCCGCGACCTTGTCGAGCAGTCTGGCTCGTGCTCTCTGTTGTCGCCGCCGAACCGCCGCCTGCGTTTCTGCTGCATCGACGCTCTTTCGTTCTTTACTTATTATTTTTGGTTGGCACAAGTTCGCCTATTAAACCTTTATTTTTGAGTTCACTGCTCGTCTTCGTGTCACCTCCGTTCGTGACAATATACAGAGCAGAAACAAAATGAAGTTATGTGTACTTTCAGGCCTCGTGTAGAAGGTATATCGAGTAACGTAACTACGTTACCGGTTATTTGATAATATTAATAAATACGTTACCTGTTACTGGCTACGCTAACATGAATAGGCTAGAAGCAAGGATTAGATACCAATTAGCGTATCAGATGGTCCAATGTAACCGTTTCGATAAGCTTGTCAAAGGCATCGAATCGAGTCCGATTCGATCCAATCGAAGGGTCTGGTTTGTGATTCTCATGCCGAGTCGAGATCTTCATGTAAACTCCGGCGATCGAATGGAGTGTCTGAAGGACGGGAGAAGGGGAAGGAGGGAGGACGGAAGACTAATATGACCTTCGAACTGCCCCTCCACCTATGCCCACCGTTCAGACCGCGTCGTCGCCGATGTACTCGTCTAATGCCCCCCCCCCGACAGGTCACGTGGGGTGCGCTATAATCATTCGAAGTGAAGTGTCACCGGTCAATTCGACTCCATGTAAACGCTGTGGTTAAAGTGAATTCAATGTGATAACTCGATTTGATGCGCTACGGTCGCATCCATGTAAACGCAGTCACGGTTCTGAAAAGTGGCGAGTACGTAACTATGTTACTAGATAAAATATGGCGTGGCCGGTACCACCGCTACTGTAACGTGTTAGCGGTAACACTTTTGTCCCTACTAAACTTGTTATCGTGCGGAGGGGCAGTCTAGCAATGATAGCTGTACTTCCTAGTCAGCAATGTTCGCTTATATCTCGCCATAACTAACTAGCCGATTTCCGACGCAGTTATTATCGGTCCGAAAACTACACTTCTAGGAGTGGGCTATATTACCGTATTTAAGAAAAGAATTAAATCAAGCTAGAAAATAGGTGTGGGGCATCTCTCGGTTGATTACGGTAACGTATTACTTAGCGTGTATGTGGAAGACATCATTTTACGGGGTGGATCGTTTATGCAGATAACTAACATTCAGGTTATATTAGAAACACGGTCGTCAAAAAGACATGACTTGTCCTAAAACGTGGTGGGGAAACAGGCTCAGTAGGGTAGCCCATGTGAGTTGAACAAGAAAATCCCCTGTGGCTCTCCCGAAGCAGCCAAGTGGACTGCTCAAGCGGGCCCCACTTGCGCCCTACCTGAAAATTCGGTGTGGAACCCCTGTGGGCCTTCCCAAGTGGGACTCACGTCGGCGCCCTTTTCAGAGCCAACTTTGTGCTGTAGGTCCTTCAACAAACGCCTTGGTGGGCCATTCAAATATGCCCCCTGCATATCCCACGAGGGGTCCCATGTGGGCTACACAAGTAGGCTCCTCTCTGGCTGCCATGAGGGCAACCTGTGTGGGATCCCAATATAGGCCCTCTGTAGGTCCCGAGGGGAAGCAGAGGTGGGCTGCACAAGCCGTGTCGAAATGGGCCCAAGTTGCAAAACCGACGTGGAGCTCACGTGCTGCCCAGGTGGGACCCCGTCGGCCTCTCTTTCAGAGCAGACTCTTGCTGATTGGGTTGGTGCGTATGGTGAATGAATTGTGTGGTGTCATCCTGACCGGTGTGTTGTGTCATCACTGACCTGTCATACTAACCGACCTGTGCGTATGTCTGCGTTCTCTTGCCTCTTATCGGATATGCGGCGCGTGGCAATATATACGGCGCATGAAATAAACCAGGGGTCATTCTGCTGAGAACTACGTTGCTGTATGTTTCTTCATCACGCCGCAAGGCACACGACATGGCGTCAGAAGTGGAAAGATGCTTCTCGTGCGTGTAGTTCTTGCGGCGTTCGCTTTGCACTCGGTTTGCACAATGACGGCCCCGCTAGCGATCTCTTCTCATGGCGGTTCCTCCGCCGAAAGTGAGTTCAACTTCGACTGGGCGTCCAAATGGCCAGACTAGATACAAGAATTCGACTGCTTTCCGCTATGCTGTGGTACTCAACAAAAAATGGGAGGAGGCCCGGGTACGAACGCTTCTCTATATCATGGGAAGACAGACCCGGATAATATTCCAGACTTTTGGCCCCTCAGAAACTCAATGCAAATGTTACGAGATAGTAAAAACGATCGACGCTCACTTCATAGCTCCGAAGAACGTGGTTTACAAGAGCGCATGTTTCCATTGTCCCAGGCAAGAGAGCGGGGAGAGTGTCGACCAGTTTGTGACTGCCCTACAGGAGCTCGCCGACTGCAGTGACTTCGCACAATTTCGAGACCGTATGATCCAGGAGCGGTTCGTCGTGGGACTTGGAGATGCCAAGTTATCCGAGACCCTCCAGAATGGATACCGGCCTCACACTCGAGATTGCGCTGGCTAAGTCCCGCCTGAAGGAGACTGTTCGTCGTCAGCAGCAGGAGGTACGGGTGAACGCCGATGTAGCAACCTCGGGGAATCCGACGCCATGGGGCGACAGAGTACACGCACAGCGACGGCCGGCGGTAACAGGATTTCGGCGACATGCACAGTCGTTATCAGCACAATACGGCAGCCCTCGCCACAGGACCAGCGGCGGCAAATCTGCCAGTATTGCGGACGCTCGAACCACAACAGGACTCAGTGCCCCGCACTCTGGCAGCGCTGACACCATTGTACCACCAAAGGACATTTTGCTGCGGTTTGCCGCATCAAGTTCGAGAACCCGAAGGTAGGCGTCTTCTCGCTAGAGTGTGACCAGCCTAGCTTTCTTGTAGGATCGGTTGGCGCTTCAAAAGCTAGGTTTGTGCAGCTGTCAATAAACGGGGTGCCAGTGTCGGCCAAGGTAGACTCAGGAGCAGAAGTTCCGCCCAGCTTTGCAGGCGTGCCGTCTAAGTTAACGGCGTCTCCCGCGGTGTTAACTTGGTGAGAACTCAGCGCCTTCGGTTGGAAAGGCACGTTGGAAGCCGACGTAGTTTTGGAGGCGCAAAACCACACGACAGACTTTGTACGTCGTTGAATCGGTCAAATGCTGGTTTTGCTGGGCCGTCTCAACCATTGGGGCACTCGGTGTTGTAAACTTTGTTGATGATCTTGAAGATAAAGAGTATAGACGAAGCTGCCCCAACCTTTTCTTTGGTCTCGGCGCGATGTCGGGCGAGTGCGCCATTCGCTTGAATTAAGGCTGACGCGATACCTTTCGCTATTTTCACTCCCAGGCGAATTCCCATAACCTTAAGGGATGCCGTAAAAGCGGAAGTGGCTAAGATGGAAACAAATAGAGTGATTCGGAAGGTAGACGGCCCAAGTGACTGGTGTGCAGGCGTAGTGCCCATACTGAAACCTTCAGGCGAAGTTCGCCTGCTGCGTAGATCTGACTCAGTTGAAAAAGAGTTTACGAAGGAAAGCTTTGTCTTGCCAACAGTAGACACCTTTAGGCCAATTGTCTGGTGCTTCCTATTTTTCGAATGTTGGACGCTAACTCGGGCTTTCAACAGGTCATTTTGGCACGACATTCATCACCCCGTTTGGCCGCTACTGCTTCCTATGGTTACCATTCTGAAGAAGCTCAGCTCCAGAAAATGTTAAAAATCGGCATGGGGAAGTTTTGGACGGTTTGCACGGAGTAGCGAACATAATGGATGACATTTTAATTTTCCGGAGCCACAAAGACTGAACATGATGTGAGGTTGCGTGCTGTTTTGGAACGGCTGAAAACAACCGGCGTCATGTTTAACCGGGAAAAATGTTCGTTTTGTGTTTGCGAAGTGGCATTTTTAGGTTACATTGTGGATACCACGGGAATTAGGCCAGACCCGAAAAAGATACTGTCACGATCTTTCTGGGACGTGGACGAAGGGGGCCGAAGCACCCGCCGAGAAGAGACGCCTTGCAGCCTGGTTGTGAGGGTGGACGATGACTGACTGGGGCGGCGTGCGCTCCACGGCGTTTATTGGCGCGGTGATCAATGTTACCCGCCGAGCCTGGCGACGCCATCGACGGGTGGATTGGAGGGGGCGCTACATACTTGTTACAGATTCAGGCCATTAAAGAAATAGCTACACCTTCATCAAGTTGCAGATGTGTGCATATTTTTGGGCATGATTAACTACTTGGCAAGGTTCGTTCCATATCTCGCCGCGATATCTGCACCAGTGCGTGAGTTACTTGTGAAGGATAAAGATTGGTGCTGGGACTTGTCACAGGAAAAATCTTTCGATACCTTGAAGGAACTCATTTCTTCCGCGAAATGTGTCGCGGAATGCAATCCGGAGCTTCCAACTGTCTTATCAGCCGATGCGTCATCGTTCGGAATCGGTGCGGTTTTGGCGCAGGTGAAGCCAGAGGGGCAAAGACGACCTGTGGCCTATCTTTCCCGTTCGTTAACGCAATCCGAGCATCGATATGCACAAATAGAAACAGAAGCACTGGCGTTGACGTGGGCAGCCGAACGATTGGAATGTTATCTGGAGGGGCTTGACTTTCAGTTTGAGACTGATCATAAGCCATCAGTGACGCTCCTCGGGAAAGCTCCGGTAGATGTGCTGCCGCCAAGAGTACAAAGAATTCAATTGAGACTTATGCGATTTTCTTTATCGACTGTTTACGTACCCGGAAAGCAGATTGTTACTGCAGATACCCTCTCTCGTGCGGCCCGGAGAGAAACTGACATTATTCTGGGGGAATTGTCAGTTGAGGAGGGTTCGACTTTTGTAACCGGCTGCATCGGGGAAGTCAAACTGTCGGCGCACCTTGAAAAAGTACGGTTGGCACAAGAACAAGACGGCTCATGCCAAGAGCTTTTGTTGTACTGTCATAAGGGCTGGCCACGCTTCACAGATGTGCAACAGTTGGCTAAGGCCCTATTGGCCAGAAAGAGCGAACCATCACTATTTGACGATGAAGTGCTAATGTGTGGGTCTCGCCTCTGTAGTTCCTCAAAAACTCGAAGAACGTCTTGACTTGCCTGCATGGAGGCCATCATGGTATTGTCAGATGTCGCGCTAGGGCTCGAGAATCGGTCTGGTGGCTTGGCTTGAGCTCGGAGTTGGCAACTCTGGTGAACGATTGCCTGCAATGTGCAAAGCTCCATGTTCAGAGAGCAGAAACGATGCTGCCGTCGGAAACTCCTGCTCTGCCATGTCAAAAGGTGGGGGCAGATCTTTTCTATTTTAACGGAAAAGAGTACCTTGTGATTGTTGGCTATTTTTCCCGTTTTCCAGAGCTAGCATTGCTGCCGCCAACAACGTCTGCTGCAGTCATTCACATTCAAAGCTTTTTCACTAGACAAGGTGTTCCGAAAGTTTTAGTTACGGATAACGGTAGTCAAATTGTATCCCCGGAGTTTTAGGCATTCTCAAAAAGCTACAAGTTCCGGCACGTAACGTCGAGCTCCAGAGTACCCACAATCTAATGGAGAAGCTGAACGAATAGCTCAGACAGTAAAACGCATGCTCGATAAATCCAGCCAATCCGTATTTGGCGCTTCTGGCGTACTGAGCAGCTTCCAGGTCCCCTTGGAAAAAGCCCATCAGGAAGTATTATGGACAGAGCGCCTGCCTCTACGCTGCCTGTGCACCCTAAAGAGTCGACACCGTCAAGGCCAAGTTTGCCTTAAGAGTCTCAGAGGGAAGGATGAAGCTTTCCGAGACAAACAAAGGCGTAACTATGACCGTCGCCATGGGGTACGAGCCCGCTTCTGAGGTTGCTATCTGGAGACTGGTCTGGGTGAAGGACTGTCGAGTCCGGGGTACAGTTCTGAGACCGGCCTCTTGTCTACGGTCTTATCTTGTGCGAACAGAAACAGGAGCGGAACTGCAGAGAAACCGCCGAGCCCTGGCACGTGTATAAGGAACAAGCACAACAGAGAAGCGATTCCTCTTATGAATTTCCGGAGGGTCTGTTGAGGTGGCGAGCGAGGTCCGAGAAAGAACGACCTGAAAGCTTGCGTGCCAGATCTCAACTGTCTTTATTCTTCTTCTTCGTCGATCTCCTTTCTTTGTCTCCCCTAGCGGGAGTAAAATCAGTCGTCTTCAATGAAGAAGTGACATGGTCGTTCTCGCGTGCGGCGAGCTGTGTGGCTTTGAGCCGCTACAACACTCCCCCTCTAGTGAGTGCGCGAGCGAATTCATTGCGAAAAAGAACAAAAAAAAAGAAAAATAATAGGTCACAATGACGTTCAGAACGGGGTAGCCTGGATCCAGGACTAGCACGCCATGGGTGTCGGCCACCAGCCAGATGTGGTACTGCGCGATGAACAGCTCCAGCGAGATCTTGCGAAGCTAGGCAAAGAAGGTGCTGTACCTGGTGTTCAGTAGGCCACTGATGTTCCTCAGGATGATGTACGTCGTATGAATTGATTGGCACAAACGAGACCTAGGCACAGATCTCGCTACAGTCTGGTTTAGCTCGACAAACCAAGGCAAACGTTGTGTTTTAAAACATCGTGGATGCCGATGGGAATGAGGATCAGGAAGAAGATGGAGAGGTTGCGGACCACGTACCTCCAGTCGGCTGGAATGGCAAACACGACCAGCTTTCCCGTGAACAGGTGGATCTCGTGCGAGATGCACACGAAGATGAAGGAGGTCACAAATTGAGGCAAAGGGGGCTTTGGTGCGCCGTTCACAGCGCGTGTGCTGCCCGATGCTAGTTGGCGGGGGCAGCGGGGGTCTATTCGGGAGCTCCGTAGATGGAGCCGGCGGTCTGGCAAGGAGTGCGTTCGCGGCGGGGGCGGCTGCCGTGGTTCCGAAGGGGTCCATGTGGGCCGGTTTTAAACGGTCGACTGACACGACCTCCCGACGACCGCGCCTGTCGATCGTGAACATCTTATCGCCCCTACGCAGAACCTTGTACGGTCCATCGTACGGGGGCTGAAGTGATCGTCGTACCGCGTCGTGTCGCACAAACACGTGCGTGCAGGATGCGAGGTCTGTGGTCAGATGAATGGCCCGTGTCGTTGGCTGACGCGGGGGTGTAGCACGAAGCTTGCCCATAATGCTGCGGAGCCGAGACGCGTAGTCGCCGGGGTTGATCTGTGCCTCCCTTTGGTTGGACAAAAAGAACTCGCCGGGGAGACGCAGCGTCGTTCCGTAGACAAGCTCAGCTGCGCTACAGCCGATGTCTGCTTTGAATGCAGTCCTGATGCCCAGGAGGGCGAGAGGAAGCGCTTCCATCCAGGAGTGCTCCTTGTTCGCCATCAAGGCTGCCTTGAGTTGGCGATGTAATCTCTCCACCATGCCATTGCTCATGGGGTGGTAGGCCGTGGTTCTTACACGGGTGGTGCCAATGACCTGAGTAAAGGCACTGAAGAGGGTGGATTCAAATTGGCTGCCTCGGTCCGTTGTGATAGTAGAAGGCACGCCAAAACGAGAGAGCCAGTCATGGAGGAAGGCGCGAGCGACAGTTTCGGCAGTGATATCGGGAATCGGAATTGCTTCCGCCCAACGCGTAAAACGGTCGACACACGTCAACAGGTACGCCTGACCTTGACAGGGCGGCAGCGGTCCGACTATGTCCACATGGACATGGTCGAATCGAGCGTCCGGTGTTGGGAAACTTGCCAAGGGTGTGACTATGTGACGCTGCACTTTCGCTCGTTGACAGGACAGGCACTCTCGAGTCCATTGTCGGACGTCTCTGTTCATCCCGGGCCAGACGAAACGGGAAGTCACCATCTTCTGTGTCGCACGGATTCCTGGGTGCGACAGCATGTGCAGTGATGTGAAGACATCCCGGCGGAGACTGGAGGGCACATAAGGGCGGGGGTTACCTGTGGAACAATCACAGCAGAGTTTGTCTTGCGCTCCGGTGAGAGGCAACCACTGCAGCTTTAGTGCGTTTTTCGTAGATTGCAGCCGGCTCAAGTCTGGATCGCCCCGCTGAGCTAGCGACAGTCTTCTTAAGTCGAATCCCGGGGGCGAGTTGAGAGCGTTGATTGGGTTACGCGATAGCGCATCCGCCACGGCGTTGTCTACCCCTTTAATGTGGCGAATGTCCGTCGTAAATTCCGAGATGTAAGCCATCTGACGCAGTTCACGTGCTGCATGGGCGCTGCCATCTGAGGTGAGAGAACGGAGGGCGTAGGTCAAGGGTTTGTGGTCGGTTAGTATGAAAAAGTCTACTCCTTCCAGGAAATGGCGAAAGTGCCTGATTGCGGCGTAGATGGCGAGTAGTTCGCGCCCGAATGTGCTGTAGCGTCGCTCTGTAGGTGTCAGCTTCCTGGAGAAGAATGAAGTTGGTCGCCATACTCCGTTGCTGAGCTGTTGCAAAACGGCTCCCACGGCTGTATCTGAAGCGTCGACCATGACACATTGTGGCATCCCTGGCTGAGGGTAGGTGAGGAGTGCAGCATCTGCGAGACAGTTCTTGATTCGTCGAAAAGCGTCTGTCGCCTCATCGGTCCAGTGAAGTGCAGTGGTTGGGCTCCCTGGTGCCGCCAAGAGGCCGTGAAGAGGGTGCAGGATGGCCGCACACTGGGGAACGAAGCGGCGGTAGAAATTTACCATCCCGAGAAACTCGCGGAGCTGACGTTTTGAGTTTGGCGGGGGAAACTCTCGAATGGCTTCGACCTTCTCTGGAGTTGGTAGAATTCCCGAGCTTGAGATGAGGTGGCCGAGGAAAGCCAACTCCTGTACACCGAGTTCGCATTTCGCGGTGTTCACCACGATGCCGTGTTCAGTCAGCCGCCGGAAAACGGTACGCAGTTGTTCCTCGTGTTCTTCCGGCGATTTGCTAGCAACGAGTACATCGTCGAGGTAGGCGTGACAGAAGTCAAGGCCATGCAGGACACCGTCGATGAAGCGCTGGAATGTCTGCGCTGCGTTGCATAGACCGAACGGCATCCGGAGGAACTCGAATAGGCCAAACGGTGTTGATATGGCCGTCTTAGGAACGTCTTCTGTTGCCACGGGGATTTGGTGGTAGGCTCGAACCAGATCCACTTTAGAGAAGATTGTGGCGCCGTGTAAGTTCGTGGTAATATCGTGAATGTGTGGAACCGGGTAGCGGTCAGGAACTGTCGCTCTGTTAAGTGCTCGGTAATCTCCGCACGGGCGCCAGTCTCCTGGTGTGGACTTTGGCACCATGTGCAGTGGGGATGCCCAGGGACTGGATGATGGGCGGATTATCCCGAGCTCGAGCATGTGGTCGAATTCCTGACGAGCTACCCGTAGCTTCTCCGGCGATAGACGACGGGGCCGTGCGTGGACGGGCGGGCCTGTGGTGGTAATGTGGTGACGTACTTCATGCTTCACAGCCGAGTCCGCTTGCGGAAGGCGCGTCAAATCAGGGAATTCCTGTAGGATTGCCGTGAAGCGGGCAGTGCCCGACGGTCCTATTAGTGTAGGGCTCAATGGGGGTGCCTAGAAAGCTTGCCTTGCACGGCCGTTTGCGAGACGGGATCTCGGAGCCGTCTGTTGCGCACGTCCACTAAAAGGCCGAAGTTCCGAAGAAAGTCTGCTCCGAGGATCGCAAACTTTACATCGGCCACTATAAATATCCAGCGGAACGTCTTGTTGAGGCCCAGGTCGATGGACAGAGAGCGGTTCCCGTAAGTGGCGATTGTCGTGTTGTTCACGGCTTGCAGGGGAGACGAGTTCGGGTGTTTCCGATCGGCAGACGACGCCGGGATCACGCTCACCTCTGCGCCCGTGTCAACAAGGAAACGAACGCCCTTGTCGCGGTCGGTGAGGAAAAAGACCGAGGGACGACTCTCTGGCAAGGCGGAGGCACTGGTCGCCCTCAGTGCCGGCCCCGGCCGTTTCCCGACACGTGCTCGCAGGGTGGTACGCAGTTGCGTGCGGCGTTACCGAACTTGCGGTGATACCAGCATACCTTCTGCTGCTGTTGTGGTCGCGGCTTGGTAGTCTGGTTAGACTGGTGGGAAACAGACTCCTGCAGTGCCGCTACTGTGACGGCCAGGCGCGATATTTCATCCCGGATGTCTTGCAACTGGTCAGAAGTAGCCGGCTCCGCTTGCACGGCTGAGACAGAGGAAGAGGGCACGGCCATTAGCCTGTCGGCGAGCTCAGCCAACTTGGAGAGGTTCGTTTCCCCGGCGGAGATGAGTACCATCCGCACGTTTGTAGGAAGCCGCTGGAGGAAGAGTTCTCGAAGCATTATACTGTCGAGATCCGTCGTCCTGGTGCCGAGCAGTTGTTGCATTTGACGGAGTAGCTGACTCGGTGTGCGGTCTCCGAGCTCCGTTTCGCGAAGAAGTTGCTGAAATCTCTGGGGTTCTGAAGGGGTAACCCTTCGAATGAGGGTCTCTTTGAGCGTCTTGTACGCATCCTCCGCGGGTGGAGCGAACAACAAATCCCGGATCTCACACGCTGTAGCGGGCGGCAGACTACTCACCACGTGGTGGTATTTTGTGAGATCTGCCGTGATGCGTCGTGCGGCGAATTGTGATTCCACTTGAATAAACCACAGCTCTGGATCAGAGGTCCAGAAGGGCGGTAACTTGATGTTGACGCTGGAAACCGACAGGGGATCGTTCTCTTGTGGCGAGGTCATGGCGCTGCTGCCAAGTTCCGGGTCACCAATGTTGAGGTGGCGAGCGAGGTCCGAGAAAGAACGACCTGAAAGCTTGCGTGCCAGATCTCAACTGTCTTTATTCTTCTTCTTCGTCGATCTCCTTTTTTGTCTCCCCTAGCGGGAGTAAAAATCAGTCGTCTTCAATGAAGAAGTGACATGGTCGTTCTCGCGTGCGGCGAGCTGTGTGGCTTTGAGCCGCTACAGGTCCTAGGAAGGGGAAGACGAAGCGCCAGGACACCAGGACTATCTCGACAGAGCCTTCCGCTCAATTCTGCTGCAGAAACTCCAGAGGAGAGTGGTACAGAGAACGCTATGACCGACTCATGAAAAGGCCCTCAACTTTATGGTTGTATCTAGACTCACAGAATTTTGATTTGCTTTGTTGCACTGTTCTGGTTTTTGCTTTTGGATGCTTTATAATTGAGATGTTGCATTAAGAAAGAAAAGGAGATGTGGTGTGATCCTTACCGTGTTATCACATTGTTTTGTCATCACTGATCTGTCATACTAACCGACGTGTGCGGATGCCCGCGTTTGCTCGCCTCCTATTGGATGTATGGCGCGTGGCAATATATATGGCTCATGAAATAGCCCAAGGGGTCGTTCTGCTGGAAACTACGTCGCTGTCTGTTCCTTCCTCGCGCCGCAAGGCACCCGACAAATTGTGCACCTTCCAAAGCGCCAAACTCGCGCTTGCAGGCTTCTTGGCGGGAAGCGCTTGTCTTTTTACGCGTAAATATTACAATAGTGTGTAGAATAGAACTATTCGAATAGTGTGCAAATTTCTGCATATAAATAATTTTATAGGTCGTATTTTGAGGTAATCCTTTTGGAAGTTTAGTGCTGAATTTATAGAATCTTAATTTTTTTAACGTTTAATCAATTTAGTGTTATGGTCGATTTTTGTGGTTCCTTGAAATCCTCCAAGTGTGTTAAGGTTGATTATTTTTATAAGCGGAAACAGTAGAAATTCCAAGAAGTGAGAGCGAATTGTTTTGATCATTTGGTTAAGATATTCGGCTTAGTACCCAAATCGGAGGCAGTGAGTGCTTAAAAGTTCGACTGACTGTCTAACGTTTCTTCGCCTGTTCCTCGTGTGTTTAAAGCACAAAGTATTTCCGCACCTATTATTTGTACTTAGGTGGATCTCCTTGGTCGTCAATGGCACCACCAATTCCAACTGTTAAGGAAACGACGGCTGCAGTGCCAACACTGACAACAAAAACGGAAAGTGCGAAGTCAAGTACGACGCCAAGTACTAAGGGAAGCACGAATTCTTCAATGGCAACAACTTACAAATCTTTGGCCACTAAGGGTGAGTACTGGAGCATAATGCCTGTTTTTTTTTCGGCAGCCATTACACATGCGACGTGAGGTGCGTGCCCCTCAAAGTGTTCGAAGCTGCCAGCGAGAAAACTGATCGCCGTTACATGTTGAAGATCACTGACGCTATATCGATATAAAGGTCTGCACTACCGCCAGTAGTGCATAGTGCTCCAGGTATATTGATAATATAAATACCATCTATAGTTCGTTTCATCTCAAGTGCAAGCGTAACCCTACAAGCAGAAGTGACCAATCAGGCAGCTTCTAAAACGCACCATTATGTTGTTCGGCATGTTTCTCTGCGTATTAGATCACCGCTGAACCAATGATAACAACAAATGCCCAATCACTTGCGCTTTTGACGCTGCTTGATTGGTCTCTGTAGCTCGAAGTGGCGGCGGCATCTTAACGACGCCGACGCCACCGAGAGTTAAAAAAGTATAAATGAGAAGCGCCTGCGTATTCCCCCTACACCCAAACGTGATATCTAGTGGATCCATGCAGGGCGTCCTAGCTCGCGTCGAGGTCGCCGTCAGCGAGTCTTTCAGTGTCTCACAACGAGCGTTACGTAACCACAGGGCGACGCGAGACACACGCGACGTCAGCTTTGCAGCGACTCTTGTCAATCTTCAACGTGTTCAGCGTTTGGGGTGAATTAAGAACCTAACGATCACATAATGCGCAGGCTTTTCTTCAAGTGGTGTCGGTTCAAAACGCTCACCTTGATTTGCAAGGCCGAGAGCGAATTGCGTGACTGTTTACGCGTCCACTTTCACACATTGTGTGTTGTATCTGGAACGCATCTCTGATTAGTTCGTTTACCGCGAAATTTAAAGTGGTCCCTCGATTTTCGCCTAATGAGTTCAGAGAGGTGTCGTGCCGCCAGCCGCGATCCTGTAGATGTCAGAGCACCAATGATTGATGTGACAGAAACCTGCTCTAGCAGGTAGCTTTACAGCTTTACTGTCCATCAAAGGTTCAGGAAACAGGAGTTTGAACTCCGCATCGAGAGCAACGCGCGTTTGTCTGTAGTTTTGTGCGGGGACTCTTAGCACCAACATAGCGAGATTTGAATGCATGACGCTCCGGCTTTTGTAGGCGTCATGTCTTGCCACTTGTTAACCACTTCAATTGGATGCTTGGAATATGACGTTTAAAATACGTTGAAGGAGCGTAACATGCACAATACACTTATCAATGTCCTCTAGGAAATGTGACCATTCAGGAGAGTTGATAATCAACCTACTGATTTTCGCAATGTGTAGCTGCTGAACTACAATAAGGACAATATTGCAAGGTGAAGATTGGCGGCAACAGCATTTTTTAATCATTTCTTAGAGAAGATGAACACAGAGATTAAAATGCTGAGCAGGGGGCTTGCACACTAAGACCAACAAAGGTTTTTACGAACTCTTTAGTTGCCGTCGCCGTTCCTACAAATGATTATACGTCTCATTGAGAATGCAGAGAATGGCGGAATGACCTAGCACTAGATTACCTTCTGGGACTGTTGTTACTGTCGATTGTTCTACACCTTCAGCACCATTTTCAATGCCTGTAAACCGTCAAAAATATTAACCGGTGTAGCATAACTAAGAACACAACCTCTGCTTTCTTTCGGACCCTTGCGTTGTTCTGCTGCCTTACAGAAACTGAAATGTAATGATCAATAAATAAATGTTAAAGATAAGTACATTGGAGGCCGTGAGACCTCTATCGCAAGTTGAATGTCTGTGAGAACGTTTGACTAAGTGATTGCTTGATTGTAGATTCCTGAATGGGTCAAAAAGTTCTGATAGGTCTATAAAGCGCGCTCAACAGAAAGCTGCAACGAAGCATCTAATCTGCAAATAAGAAAGCACCACAACAAAATCGAATCTAATTGCAGGTTTGCTGATCGCTGTGCCTATCTCATCCGTCGAGTAGAATATCCGCAGAAGGTATATGTACGACTCGTCATTGTCTTCGCGGTGAGAGGATACCTAGCGTTCTCAACGATTTCGGAGCAGATGTTAGCCTTGCCTGTCGCTCCCTTTACTACTGTCGCAGCGCATCCTTCCCCCAAAAGAATACTTTTACATGCCGCTCTTGAAGTACACAAAAGCTGTTTATTTCACTTACTTGACCAGCTTGTTCAAGCATTTTCTCCGCGGGAGATAGAGTTTGAACATTCGAAGCGGAGAATAAATCACAGCAATCATTTGCATAGAGCGATAGAAACACAAACGTAGAAAAAGGAAGGAAGACTAGGAGATGGAAACGTGTGGTGGCTTGAAAGTGACGAGCTCTGATTGGAAGGACACTTGGTAGACGCAAGGACTGGCTCACTTTGTCTCGTTACACTGTCTCTCTCTCAAACATAGCTTGAAGGGTGCTTGTCTGCGCCTCGTACAGGGTTTGGCGTTCGAGCGCGGAACGTCCAACGCCAGAATATGCGCAAAAAGCAAACTACGATCTTGCTCGCGTTGATTGGAGGAAGACAGCGGGTAGAGGCAGAGGAAGATTGCCTTTGTGTCACCTACTTTCTTTCCAATCAAAACTCGACACTCCGATGTCACCTCACGATCTTATCACACTTTCTTTGTCCGTTCCTTTGCGCATAAATATTGTACCCACAGAGTCATTCATCTGACCTTATTATTCTTCTTTCGGGCGACTTAAGGACCGTGTGAATTACCCGCATTTTTAAGCGAAGGACCCACATTCAGCTCAATATTTTTTGTAAAAGCTCTTGCACGAGTTCAGACACGTTAAATGGGCGGAGCAACAATATTTAAACTTCGGCCAAGTAATAGTGCGAGTTGGTGACGGTCATTTCTAGATCCAAGAACCGAAAACCGTTTCTGATTCCGTGCGCTAGTTTTTATTTAAAAATGACAGAATTTAACTTTTCTGCGCCTCTTAACTCGTGCGTTTGCGACAGAGTACTTGGGAGTCACGAGCGCAATGACATCTCTGGGGGATCATGTCGCTTCCGCTTAGGCTCTTTGACCTCTGTTTTTTGGTTACCCAAGCAGCACAGATTTTGGCCAGGCAATGGCCAGTGGCTGGGCATGGTCTTGTGGCCAGTGGCCGAAGAGTGGCCATTCATCGGCCAATGCTTGGCCGATGGCTGATGGCCAGTGGCCAATGGCCAATGGCCAGAGAAAGGCCAGTCATCGGCCAAGCATTGGCCACTGTCTGGCCACTGGCCAAAGGACCTTTGCCAGCCACTGGCCAATGCTTGGCCACCTCTGTGCTGCTTGGGTAGTTGTGTCAGTGGTGTGAGTTTTGTCACCGTGACGTCAACCGTGTTCATGGCTAATATGGCGTGTTGGAAGGACGACTTGAGGGATGTGGAGTGGAAGGCACTCAGTTATACCGAATTTATCAGACTTTATGACTACGCGCGCTCGACGTCGAAACGGCAGCGCGGAGAGCGGTCACCTGGTGAGGAGTTGGCATATACGCCTGTCAAGTCTGAAGCCAGACGGTTGGCGGCTTACCACAACACCATGGTAATAACTGCGCGTCTAATTTATTAACTTGTGTAGGCTATTTCGAGCTTGCTTTTTGAGTTTGTTTATTTAAATTTAATCAAACATGATCTTGTAAAAGGTAAGGCGTCATGCCGACGTCGCGAGTGTGTGTGTGCTGCCGCGACTGCACGCCTGCGGTCGTAACCCAGCCGGAGGGATGTGTGACAGAACACGCGGACTTTGCGCCGATCTGAGGCGAGCCTGGGGGTTAAACGACCATTTTGGTCTCTGGAGGAGGCAGGTCTGCACCCGTCACCGGGAGGACCGTAGTGAGTAGTTTGTCTTAAGTTGCAAAAAGCTGGTCATCAAGCCTGCACACGTGATTGCACTTTTCCCGTACAGCTGAAGTCTGAATCAGCTCGACACCAACATCTGCTAAAACATTTCTTGAGCGACACGAATATTTCAAGTACCATCCAAGAAAGGGCCAAGATGACATAGTCAGGAATTTGTCGCAGATAGTATTGATATTACTTCTATCTTAAAATATGAATGCAATCTGTTGTTTTTACTCACATTCGAGCTACCCTCTTGAAGGTCTGATCCCTGTCGTTTTCGCCTATTGGGGCTCTTCATGAGGTCTTTACACCGGCGCAGAATGAAATGGTTGCAGCAATTCATTCTCAAAGATTATTCCTGATGCTTTTTCTGGATGCATTGGCAAACTCAAGAACTCGAGAAGTGCAGTCGCATAGCCTTCACCTGGTTCAGTTTCTCTTACATATGTGGTATTAAAACTTATTACCTAATCTACAATTTTATACCCAAAAAGAGTTGTTGCTCATTTTAATGTGGAAAATTCTGTCAGAGGTTTGGGGCAGACGAAAATTGCAGGTCAACAGCTACGTGTCAACATGGGAATATTACTGTAGATACAAATAATGTTGTACTAAATTCGTTTTTTTTGAGAGACTACGCAAGAATGACGACATTAAAACTACGAGGAATGTCTATGCGTCATATTGATTGATTGATTGATTGATTGATTGATTGGGGTTTAATGGCGCAGCAGCGACCAAGGCTATAATGCGCCAACAACTAGGACTATTGCTGAAATCAAGGTTAAAGAGAAGAAAGAGCTATAGTAGCTTGTAATTTAATAAAACAATGATCATGAAAGTACAAGCGCATAAGATGCGGCAATGAATACGACGAACTATTAAAATTATAGCTGGTCCAGGAGTCTTATATCCTTAAGAAAGTTGAAAACACACTTGTGTGGAATCAACGGCTCATCGCTGAGTAAAAGGGCGAGATGTAATGGTGTATGCTCTTGGTAAACCTTAGCAAAGTGTCTGTGGCGTTCTTGGTCATACAAAGGGCATACAAGTAAGATATGTAGGATGCTTAACGGAATGTGGCAGTGTTCACACTCCGGAGCATCCTCCCCACGCAAAAGATGCCCATGGGTAAGACGGGTATGACCAATTCGCAATCGGCACAAAACCACCTCATAAAAACGCTCGCGGTGTCGTGCACTCTCCCATTCCTGAAGTAGTGGTTTTACTGCGTGCAACTTATTGTTTATTTCTCGGTCCCATTCCTCTTGCCACTTGCGTCTTATGGAAAATTTCAGAACATGTCTATAGTCTCTGTAAGGTATTTTCCACAGGTCGACTTCTCGATCCTTAGCAGTACTTGCTGCTCTGTCAGCATCCTCATTTCCGGCAATTCCGACATGTGAAGGAACCCAGCATAATATTATTTTCTTCTTCCGTTTTGTGGCTGAAATTAGCCTGTTCCTTATTTCTATTACAAGTGGATTGCGATCATCTCCCACTCTGGCAAGAGCTCGTAAAGCACTAAGTGAGTCGGTGTAAACAATTGACTTATGAAGCTTTTGTTTGAGGATCTTATCTCTGGCGAGGAGTAAGCCATAGAGCTCTGCCGTAAGACTACAGGCACTGTCATTAATTCTCCGGACAAGCTGCATCCCAGGCCCGATCACTGCGCAACCCACAAAGGAATCAGTTTTACTACCATCAGTGTAGAAACTTATAAAGCCGTGATACTGTACTTGGAGTTCAAGGAATTCTTGCCTCAGGACTTCGTGAGGAGTGTCTTTTTTGTTGAATTTTGTTAGCTCCAGTTCGCACTGAATGGGAACTAGATCCCAAGGGGCTGCCGAACTCATGCACTGTACAACTGGAGGCAACACGTCTAGTCCTACAGACTCCGCAGAATTGCGAACCCTCATGGCAAGAGGTGGAACAACTGAAGGCTTGTTACTGAAAGTTCGCTCATAGCGTATTTGTTCCATGCAGTGTAAGGTTGGATGGTTAGGAACCGATCTAATTCGCATAAAATACGTAAAGCCCAGTTCATATCTTCTTTTCTCCAGAGAGGGCTCGTTTGCTTCTGCGTATAGACTGAGGACAGGAGATGTGCGAAAAGCCCCGGTAGCAAGCCGCAGCCCCTGATGATGAACAGGGTCCAGCATTTTGAGAACCGATGTCCGGGCAGAGCCATACACAATACAACCGTAATCAAGTCGGGATCGAACGACCGACCGATAGATACGTAAGAGACAAAGACGGTCAGCACCCCAGGACACATGCGACAGGACCTTAAGTATATTAAGTGATTTAAAACACTTCATCTTCAGGCTCTTGACATGCGGAACAAAAGTCAATTTGGAATCAAATATAAGACCTAAAAACTTGTGTTCAGTTTTCACTGGGATAGGAACATCATACATAGTCAAAGAAGGTTCGTGCAAAACTCCGCGGCGACGAGAGAAACTCACACAGACGGTCTTCTCAGGAGAAAATTTAAAACCGTTGACATCAGCCCATTTGACCAAGTTGTTGATTGTGAGCTGGAGCCGACGTTCACATATGGATGGATTACAAGACGATACAGAAATCTGCAGATCATCGACGTACAGTGAGTACTGAACAGATGGAGCTATTGTGCGGACAATTGAATTCATCTTCACAATAAAAAGAGTGACGCTAAGTACACCACCTTGAGGTACTCCATTTTGCTGCGAAAATTCTCTAGAAAAAGTTGTCCCAAGCTTCACGCGAAAAGTCCGGTTTTGGAGATAACTCTGAATGGCACTTAACATTCGGCCCTGCACACCAAGGCTAAACAGATCCTGCAGTATGCCATGGCGCCAGGCTGTATCAAATGCCTTTTCCAGGTCAAAAAAGACAGAGACACAATGCTGCTTATTTACAAATGCCTCTCGCACAACAGTCTCAAAGCGAACTAGGTGGTCGACCGTGGATCGTCCTGAACGAAAGCCACATTGGTACCTGTCAAGAAGATTATTACTCTCCAAATAAAACATCAGCCTTCTGTTAATCATTCTTTCTAATGTCTTCGAAAGACAGCTAGTTAGTGCTATAGGCCTGAAGCTGGAGGCGCAGGCAGGATCTTTTCCTGGCTTTAAAAGGGAGATAATGACGGCAGCCTTCCAGGACAATGGGAAAAGACCCTCGACCCAAACTCGGTTGAAAAGATACAAGATGAGCTCTAGAGTAGATGGATGAAGGTGCTGAAGCATTTGGTAGTGGATACCGTCCGGTCCAGGGGCAGTCTGTCCGGACGAATCAAGAGCCATCTGCAGTTCGTGCAGCATGAAAAGAGAGTTATAGGGCTCTTGCAAACCACCGGTCGTAGGCACAATCTTTTTTTCTGCATGTAGCTTATGCCGCCTAAATGATTGCGTATAGTGTTCGGAACTAGAAACAAATTCGAAGTGCTCACCAAGAACGTCAGCCTGTTCGTCAAGGCTTGCAGGACATATTCCATTCCGGCACAAGAGTGGGACAGAGAAAGCGCCGTAGGAACCCTCAATTTTATGCACGCGGTCCCAAACTTCCTTTATAGATGCACTGCTATTAATTGAAGAGGCATATCATCTAAAGCTTTGCCGCTTGGCTTGCCTTCGAATAAACCTTGCCTGTGCCCTTTTTCTTTTAAAACCAATCAGATTACTTGGAGTAGGGTAACGCCTAAAGATACCCCATGCACGATTCTGTTCCTTTTTGCCTGGCGGCAGTCTTTATTCCACCACGCCTTTGGCCTTTTTGGAAGATGCGAGGACGTCATGGGAATGGCGAGGATTGCGGCCTGTAATATGTGTCGAGTGATATGCAGAGTGACATCATCGATGGAAAGATCATCAAGTGATGAACAAGCTAAAACTGAAGAGTCTGTAAATGTTGCCCAGTCAGCCCTCTCAAACTTCCAACGAGGGGTACGCGTTTGAAGACCAGCAGGAGGACTGTTAAACTCTAAAATAATTGGAAAGTGGTCACTTCCATATGGGTTTGGGATGACCCTCCATGAAAACAGCGAGTATAGTGAAGGATGGCAGATAGAAAGGTCGATGGAAGTAAAAGTCCTGGTCGCTGAACTAAAGTGTGTGGCTTCTTTAGTGTTAAGTAAGCACAATCCCGTGGAAAGAAGAAAACGTTCAACAAGTGCTCCTCTAGCATCCCGTTTGCCACTCCCCCACAATGGGTTGTGTGCATTAAAATCGCCTAAAATTAAGTATGGAGCCGGGAGCTGACTAACAAGATCCTCTAGCTCTTCGTACTGCAGCTGGTATCCCGGTGATATGTACACTGAACAAACAGTAATCACCCGGTCTAGCAGTATCCGGGCAGCCACAGCCTCGAGAGTGGTGTATAGGGCCACTTCGGCAGATGGGGTTGTGCGCTGGGCAACTACAGCAGCACCACCAGACGCCACAGAGGAGTGCAACCTATCTTTTCTAAACACTTGATAATGGCGCAGTACATTTGACCTAGTTTCTTTAAGATGCGTCTCCTGCAGACAGAAGGCAACAGGGCGGTGTTCGTCTAATAAAAAAGTGACATCATCATAATTACAAAAAAGCCCACGGCAGTTCCATTGTAAAAACAGAGACATGATAAAGATTAAAACTGGAAATTGAAATTAAAATTATAACTGGCCTTTAGGACACCGCAAGATGACTAAGTAGACACTTGCTTATGATTCATTACTAAAGGGACTACGATCCCTTTGGGGGCAAAATTCTAGGAGGTTTATTTTTCTTTTTCTTCTCTACGACCTGAAAAGGTACTGATGACTCAGCACCTGAAGGGAGCAGGTCGTCGTCAGAGGGTGACACGCTCTCATCCATCATTTCATCTACTGACTGCTGGCTTGCGGGCGAGTACGCCTCGTCCAGCTGGCCAGGCTTTCGAGAGCTGGTCGAGGCGGGAGTGGGCAAAGCCCTGCCTCGGCCTGAAGGGCGAGCAGACGACGAGGGTGTCCGCTCCTGCTCCTTAGAGGAGGTGGTCTGCGAGGGACCCTCTTTAGGGCCTGAGGGTGGTGCGAGAGGCACCATCCCTGATGCCTTTGGAGGGGATACCTTCTTTGGTGCCATGGTGTCCATAGCCTCCTTTAAAAGAGGCGCGGCAGCACCATTCAGGCACTGTGAACCTTTTGGCTCCAACGACAAACGTGGTCGTGGAGCCGACCTTGGGGGGAGGCAGGGGTGTCGGTGGGGCTGCCAGGTCTTTGGGACAGACCTGGGTTCCCACCGAGGTTTTCGGTGACACGCCCCTGTGCGTGTCACCGTAGCGAAGGATCCTTTCTGTAGAAAGGAAAGTCGCTTCCTAGCCTCAGGAAACGAGATGTTTTCTTTTACTTTGAGGGTAATTACTTATTTTTCTTCTTTCCATTTTTTACATGAACGGGAGTAAGCGGCGTGTGGTTCGCCGCAGTTGACGCAGTGTGGTGGGTTTGCGCAGTTGTCCGACGGGTGATCGTTCTGACCGCACTTGGCGCACGTGGTCTTGCCCCTGCAGCTCTGGGCACTATGGCCGAACCTCTGGCAATGGAAACATCTCCTGGGGTTCGGCACATATGGCCGTACTCTACAGTTCAAGTACCCAGCCTTGATTGACTCAGGAACTTTGCTCAACTCGAAAGTCAAAATGACATGTTTTGTGTTGATCTCTTGCCCCTCTCGACGAAGGGAGATTCGCTTTGCAGCGACAACTCCTTGGTCACTGAGGCCATCTACGAGTTCATCTTCTGTACTTTCGAGGAGGTCATCTTCAGAGATCACACCTTTTACTGTGTTCAATGTACGGTGGGGAGTGACAGTCACTTTATAGTCGGAAACTGAATTTAGTGATAGGAGTGCTGTGCTCTGTTCACTGGTTTTAATCTCGACGAGCAGATCTCCGGATGTCATTTTTTTGGCAGAGAAGTTCTTTCCAACAATGGACTCAAGTGTTTTGGAAACAAGGAATGGTGACAGTTTTGCCAAAGGTTTCTCACTCTCAGAGTGCATCACAAGGAATCTTGGGAATTTTTCTGCAGATCTAGTAGTATTAATCGCATGTACTTCGGTGCGGCCCCTTTTGGGGGGCCGATCAAGAAAGGTTTTTTGTTTAGTACCCATAGAGATGGGAGAGAATTTCGGTGCCCCGGGTGCACCACCCACCACGGAGCCCAACACGGGGGTAGGCAATGTGCCATAACAAATATGGCTTTGCTGACAACATTACACTACCAGTGCTGCCCAGGCACTATAACCTAGTGTGGATCCAGACAAGGGGTCTATCGCCACCCAAGGTTAGCCCTTGCCGCCAAAGAAGGTGAAAATGAATAAAAGAAGAGTAGAGAAAAGAGAAAGATAGGAGGGGATAGTAGGAGTGGCGACTAGACTGAATCATCCTGGCCGGGCCTTACCAGGACTCCCGTCTACGAGAAGCGGGGGCCGAAGTGGTGTATTGCCTCACCCGGGGGCCCCGAAGGGTCCAAACCTACCCCGGGCTCGACTCAACCACCAGGATGCCCTTTTCCTCGGACACGGGAAAGCCACGCACAGCCATACGTGGGCGGGCGAACCCGCATGGCTCGGGGTCCGTGGTGACGCCACTCACCAAACACCTGCTTTCACAGGTGCCCCCCGCGGGGCATGCGTCCTAACCGGGCGCTGCTCGCAGGGGTCTGCCCTCTTCGTTTCTCTCCTCTCCTGCCGTGGGGCGACTTGAGCTGTTTAGTCTACGCTCGCGGAGGTCTGGCCGTCTGGCCCGCATCCGGGCCCCCCGAGCTGGTGTCGGGTATCCCCGGTGCGTGCCAGCCTCCTCCGCGGCTCGAGGGAGCGTGTTGCGGGGAAGACGATGCTATCGCTGCAAGCCTCTACATCACTCCCCCCTAGTGGCACAGAGCGCAGAAAGGTGGCACGAGCAGGAGAACTCGAAGTTTATGGTTCACGCAGGGAGAGTTGAAGCCTGTCCGGGTAGTGAACTCGCCGTCCAGAGCGTGTGGTTCTTTCCGGCTTTTTCGAGATGGGGAGCGCACCCTGGTCCTGCGTGGGTAGAGAAGCCGGTGAAGGACGAGGCGAAGAATTTGTAGCTGGTGGAAGGATGGGGAGGGGGAAATCGGCGTCGGAAGCGGTGTTTACAAAAGCGGGCTTCAGGCGGTCGGTGGCGATTACTTGGTTGTTTCCCCTGATTGTGACCGTGAATTGTTTGGGTCCCCGTTTTACGACCTTGTAGGGGCCGTCGTATGGTTGTTGGAGGGGAGTTCGCACCGCGTCGTGTCGAACGAACACGTGTGTGCAGGTGTCGAGATGTGTGCTGACGTAACTCGTCTCGACGAGCCGTTCGAGGTGGGGTAGCGCGTAGTCCTTCCATGACCTCTTTTAGGCGGGTCACGTAGCTTGTTGGGTCGGACAAGTCTCTGTTGCTCGCTGGTGTGAAAAATTCACCAGGTAATCGGAGTGTGGTGCCATAGACCAACTCTGCTGTTGTGCACGAGAGGTCTTCCTTGAGCGTTGTCCTGACACCAAGAAGGACGAAGGGCAGAACGTCAGTCCAGTCGGTGCGCTGGTGTGCTTTCAAGGCTGCCTTCATTTGCCGATGGAACCGCTCGATGATCCCATTGGCAATCGGATGATAGGCGGTTGTTTTTGCATGCTTTGATCCGAGCAGGCGCGTCAGTTGAGTGAAGAGTGACGATTCAAACTGGCGTCCGCGATCGGTCGTGATGATGGACGGTACTCCGAAACGTGAAATCCAAATTGACACAAAAGCGCGAGCGACGGTTTCGGCGGTAATGTCCGAGATGGGAATAGCTTCCGGCCAGCGTGTGAACCTATCGATGCACGTGAGGATGTACCGCTGGCCCTGTGATGGTGGTAGTGGTCCGACAATGTCCACGTGGACCTGGTCGAACCTTGCATCAGGAGTCGCGAAGGTGGAGAGGGGCGTAATGGTATGTCGCTGGATCTTAGCTCGCTGACAGGATATGCACTCTCGAGCCCACTGACGAACATCGCGATTCATGCCGGGCCAAACGAAGCGAGAAGTGACGAGATGCTGTGTTCCCCGTATGCCCGGGTGCGATAGCGAGTGCAGTTTCTCGAACACCAGTTGACGGAAGTGCGCGGGAAGAAAGGGACGAGGCGTTCCCGTCGACATGTCGCACCACAGAGTTGCGTCATACATGGGCAGTGGTACCTCGCGCAGCTCCATCGAGTGCGTATCTGTGTGCAGTTGGCCGAGCTCGGTGTCTGTTTTCTGAGCAGCAGCAAGGGCGGCGAAGTCCAGCACTGGGCGTTCAGCGGCGCCGATGCAGAGGCGTGACAAGGCGTCCGCCACCGGGTTGTCGCGGCCGCTCACGTGTCGCACGTCCGTCGTGAACTCCGAGATGTACGACATTTGGCGAAGCTCACGAGTTGTGTGGGCTTGGCTATCCGACTTCAGCGATCGTATTGCGAAGGTCAGTGGCTTGTGGTCAGTGAGAATGAAGAAGCTTCTTCCCTCCAAGAGATGGCGAAAGTGGCGAAGCGTCAGATACGCGGCGAGAAGCTCTCGTCCGAAGGTGCTGTATCTGCGCTCGGTGGGTGACAGTGTCTTGGAGAAAAAGGAGATGGGCTTCCAGATGTTGTTTTGCCATTGCTGAAGGACCGCTCCAATTGCGACGTCCGAAGCATCCGTCATGACGCACAGGGGAGCGTTGTCCTCGGGGTACACCAAAAGGGTTGCGTCGGCGATGTCTGCCTTGATTTTGGTGAACATGCGCTCCGCTGTGGCATCCCAGGTCAAAGCGGTTGCCTCGCCGTGGCTCTTTTTCAGGAATTCTTGCAGCGGTTGGAGGGTTGTTGCGCAGTGGGGGACAAAACGCCGATAAAAATTGACGATTCCGAGGAACTCCCGCAGCTGGCGTCGTGTTGACGGGCGAGGAAAGTTCCGGATCACCTCAACCTTCGCGGGAAGTGGGCGGATGCCTTGGTGGTCAATGTGGTGTCCCAAGAACTCCAGCTCACCTACACCGAACTGACATTTGGCAGTGTTGATGATGATGCCGTAGGTCTTTAGACGCTCGAACACAGCTCGGAGGTGTTGTTCGTGCTCGGCGGGTGAGGAGCTTGCGATGAGGAGGTCGTCGACATAGGCACGGCAGAAGGTTAGTCCCCGGAGTACCTCGTCAATAAACCTCTGAAAGGTTTGGGCGGCGTTCCGAAGACCGAACGGCATCCGGACGAATTCGTATAGTCCGAATGGCGTGATGATCGCGGTCTTCGGCACGTCGTCCGGGGCGACGGGGATTTGGTGATAAGCGCGCACCAAATCAATCTTTGAAAAGATGCATGCTCCGTCGAGGCTGGATGTTATGTCTTGGATGTGGGGGATCGGATAACAGTCGGGAGCCGTGACGCGGTTTAATGCGCGGTAGTCGCCGCATGGTCTCCAGTCTCCGGCTGTTTTCTTTTGTACCATGTGCAGTGGTGAGGCCCATGAGCTCGACGACGGTCGCACGATGCCCAATTCAAGCATGTGCTGGAATTCCTGTTGAGCAATTCGCAGCTTGTCAGGGGCGAGACGACGCGGTCGAGCATGGACGGGTGCTCCGGTGGTTTCAATATGGTGAGAAACGCTGTGCTGCACAGGGCGTTCGTCACAGCCAGTGCGCGTCAACTCCGGGAACTTGCGCAAGATGGTTGTGAATTGTGTTGGGGCGTTAGGAATGACATGTGCCGGAGCTGGAGAAGGCACTGCGGATGATACGCCCGACACGGAGAGGTTAGTTATCGTGTCGAGGAGACGCCTTCGTCCCATGTCCACCAAAAGTCCGAAGTGTCGGAGGAAGTCCGCACCAATGATGGCATGTTGCACGTCCGCGACGACGAACACCCAGCGGAAGGTCCGTCGGAGACCGAGATTCAAGGTTAGCGAACGCTCACCGTAGGTGGGAATTGGGGTCCCGTTCACAGCTTGGAGCTGCGAGGTGCTGGACATCCGCTTGTCTTTAGGTGTCGCCGGTAGTATGCTGACCTCGGCACCGGTATCCACGAGGAAGCGGAGCCCGGTGTCGCGGTCGGGGACGTAAAAGAGGCGTTGGCGGCTGTCCGGAGTGGCCGAGGCACTTGCCGCCTCTAGTGCTCCGCCGTTCCGTTTCCCGTGTAGTGGCAGGGTGTGGTGCACTTAGTGGCATTATCGCCGAAGCGGCGGTGGTACCAACAGATGTTGGTGGAAGATGACCGGGAACGAGACCGGCTGCGGTAGCCCGAACGGCGTTCCGGAGATCTACCACGTTCGGTTTGGAGCGCAGCAATGGCCGTTGTCAGGTTCCGGATTTCCGATTGGAGCGTGCAGAATTCGGCGCTAGACGGGGAAGCAGAGGTTGCACTCACAGTCGCCTGTTGTGCCTGGTGAGGAGCCTGGATGTTGGAGACCGGAGTCGACGCCACCTCAATCACCTTGTCCGCGAGAGCTGCGAGGTCGTTGAAGTCGGAATGTCGCCAGCCGCCGCCAAAACCATGCATACGTTGGCGGGGCAGGCGCTGCACGAACAAGCTGGCGCAGGAATGGAGTCGTCCACGTTGCTCGCCTTTTCTCCGAGCAGTTGCAGTCATGCGGCGCAAGCATCTGGGATGGTTTCCGGTCTCCAAGATCTTCGGCCGTCAGGAGTTGTTGGAGACGTTTCTGTTCTGATGCCGAAGTGCGTCGTATGAGTTGCGAGCTTCAGTTTGTCGTAGGCATCGTGGTTGGTCATCGGGAGGAGCAGGTCGCGGACCTCGGTTGGCGCTCAGTCTGGTGGACAGTGCTAGCGATGATGTGATGAAACTTCGTGCGATCTGTGCCGTAATCCTCCGGGTGCTGAACTGGGCTTCCACCTGGGCAAACCATAGCGCAGGGTCAGCCGGCCAAAACGGTGGGAGCTTAGAGCCAGTGATGCCACGGAGGATGGTTGCTGCTGCTGTTCCTGCTGCGCCGATGTTTGGGAGCTGGTCGTCGCCGTTAGCCATGGCGCTCGTCGAGAACAAGGTTGTTTAAAGAATATCCGGGTCACCAATGTAGATACAAATAATGTTCTACTGAACTCGTTTTATTTTTCTGAGGGACTACGCAAGAATGACGACATTACAACTACGAGGAGTGTTCACGAGTGCCTAACCGGGCGCTGCTCGCAAGGCGTCTGCACTCCTCTCTCTCTCTCTTTCTCCTCTCTTGCCGCGGGGGCGACTTGAGTTGTTTAGTCTACACTGCGGAGGTCTGACCGTCTGGCCCGCATCCGGGCCCCCCCGAGCTGGTGTCGGGTATCCCCGGTGCGTGCCAGCCTCCTCCGCGGCTCGAGGGAGCGTGTTGCGGGGAAGTACGATGTTGTCGCTACATTACCATTGCTTGGTATAGGTGTGTTTAGAACAACTAAAAACAAAACAATAGCTTTTGCAAGAGTAATCGCGTATAATTTTGTCAGACATTGCGAAGTTCTGCAACTTGGGCATGTGGTTCAATAAACTAGTGCTACTTTTGGACGAAGACAGTCTTTGGCAATGCTTTGTAGTTTATTGTTATGGTGATAAAAACTGTTCTCTTTTCTTCCAAACGCAAGGTGCACTCGTATATTCAGGAAACTGCCTCATAGCTCGCTTATGAATGGCTCTACAGACACAATTGACACAGTGTGTATTATTACATGCACTCATGCATCTTGCATCACATGCAGTAGAATCAGGTACTTGTCAACTATAATTTAACTACCAGTGGTCCACTGTTTTTTGAGCAGCACATCGCTGTAATAATGATAATCGCTGGAGAAGGGAAACAACGGGAAAGCAAGACAAGCACAGCGAGGTGACTGGTGCGCCACTGAAACAATCTGCCTGATACTGCTATCGAAACAGGAACCTCTTAATTTCCAATGAAGCGCGAGAGATGCCTGGTTTGATACCAGGACCACGCTATTATTTTTTTCAGTGGAAGACCAGTCCCCTACCTGCTTTTGGAAATGTGTGTGTGTCCTTTGTTACAGTTTTCAAGAGATTAATATTGTTATCCTTGTCCAGCTCGCTTGCACCTTTCTATCCGCTGCATTTTTATCATCCCTGAGGCTACTAATAACTTAACATTTTGCTGACTAAGAACTATTGATATATTTCTTGCATACATCTCACCACCATATCCCGATGTAAAGCCATAGGAGCATCAGTCTCGACTGCTACTTTATATTCTTGTGTCACACTGGCAAGTTAAACCATTTTTGCTTTTATTAATTTTGCAGGCTTTTCTTGTGGCGTACAAGCAGTTTGTGCGCTGTATGTGGCAAATGCTGCGGCGTCGCAACAGACGTGTTCTACGAGTCTGCGTCGTTGGAAAAATTTGGACGCAAATTCCCATCCGGGAATTACAACTGTGTTTTTATAATAAATAAATGCTTTGAAGTTAACTAGTGCCAAGCACCCTTTAGGCATTGCAATATCCTGCATACTTCTCACACCACTGCCAGGGCAAATATATTGACTTATGGAAGGAACTTCATGCCGATTTTTCGTAATACAACCATTCGTTTGTTTCGTTGCTCAGCAAGTGACACGACTTTTTTACTGCTAATATAGGTTTCTGCATACATCCTTCAGAATGTTGCTTCCAATTTCACACTTTATACTCACGTCCTTTACCTTCAATGTCTGAAGCTAGAGCGCCCCCACAAATTGATCCTTTTTCCTCCCTCCTACGATATCGCGCAGCAGACCTGCGCAGGGTATTTCGATTAGCCGTCTCAATAATAAATGAGCCTAAGATGTGCAGTGTGTGGAATTGCCCCAAGATATATTAAATATATTAAAAAGGGTTTTTGGCATCGAGCGCCATAAGGTAGGAACAAGTCAGAGCACAAATTCTTCTTCGGCACTTGACCAGACGACATATAATCACAAAACTATGTACGATCTCCAATAAACAATATTTGCGTTCCTAACTCAAGTCTAAACTGGGCATGGTGGCAGCGGTCGGATGCGAAGCGAAAAACACTAGGCCGAAGCACAGGATTGAGGTACTACATCAAGCAACAACCCTATAGAGAGTAATGCATGTAGGGAGGACAAGCTTGCAGTGTTGCCTAATTTCTTCATTGTCTAACTGCCGGAAAAACTATACTTGTTGTGCCCAGAGGATTGGAAGCATTGGTTTGAGAAATGGGAGTGCTACCGGCATTATATGGCGCCTGAATAGAAAAGATGAATATACACAGGTCAACACCTTGGTGTATGTCATGGGCTTCAAAGCGCAACAAGTCTTAACCTTCCTGGAAATAAAGAGGTATTAAAACGAAGGAGGACTCCGCGGACGGATGTCATGATGTCAACAGCCCTCGAAACTCAGTCCACAGCTGTAGTAGTCACAAGAGGCGGCGGGGAGTGGCGGGCAGCCGTGAGCAATATCAGTGTTACCAGTCAAATTTATCTATCGCTTTTTCCGACACCAACGCTGCTGTGTGTCGTTATGGCAGCAGCGGTGCTAGAAACCGACGACGACGACATTCTACCTGCTACAAGAAGAATCTCGTTGAAAGGTTTGATGCAGAGCAAAGAACTTACGATACAGAACCAGTTGTACGAAGGGCGTCTTGGAAAGGCACCACCGAGTATCGAAGACTCTTTCGGGTGCCCCATGACGTCTTCGTCAAACTACTAACCCACGTCCGTCCTTGAATACAAGAAGCAGGCAACAAACATAACTATGAGGCACTCTGTGAGGCAGAGCGCATATATTCAGTGAACAAAGATGTCACTCACGCACTGTGTAGCAAATTGCGGGAACCAAGCGATTATTTATCCGGCAATAGTGTTTCTCATATCGACGCCCTGATCTTTTTATTCGAGCAGAAATCGTTGCTTGTGTCCCACAGTGCCGGGAACTGCTCAACGAGGGAAATGAAAAATAGCTTGGCGTCGTCATTTAACTTTGCCATTTTATGTGGGACTATAACAGGAGGAACACCAGTAATTGCGCAGGCGATTGCTTTCGAAGAGAGTGAAAAGAGCACAAAGGCCTCTGTGGCCTGACGAGGTCAAAGAGAATCGATAAAAGCAACGAAAAGCAATCTACTCTTCCGCCCACTTGCGGAGCATTCCTGATGACAGAACGTATTCTTCTGCGTCTCCGCCAAGGAGGAGGAAGGGCGCCGCGAGGTGTCAATGAGAAATGACATATTTCCCACGTGAAGCACGCTCCGCGGAAGAACGTGGCGGATTTCTCCTTCGTTTGAAAGCCCCTAAACAGACGCCAAGGAGCAAGACTACGAAACCATGACGCATGTACTTGGGAAGCACTTCAAGCCGCGTAACAACCTAATCTATAAACGGGTGAGGTTCGATAGGTGTAAGCAAGAGGCATATTAAAGTATCGACGGTTGTCGTTACAACCCTGTACAAAATGTCTGCAAGGTGCCAATTATGGGAACTAAAAAAACTGTTGATGAGCAATATCTTCATTGTGGGACTCAACGATGGCAAATTGAGTGAAAAATAACAACTTAAAGGTTGAACTGACATTGGAAACTGCCATCTCCTCAACCTGCAATTCAGAAACAGTGAGGCAGAAGCTAAACAAGCCGCTACCTACATGACAAGCCAAATAACATGGCAGACAAGGTCCAGGCTTCGGCGTGACGAGTCCATACCTACAGTAATCAAATATTTCGGGACAGTCCAACGGTACGCTGTAGTTCCCTGTCCATGCAGGCTGTGCGGCTCTACTAGACACCCACACTTGAGTTCCGAATGCCCGGCAGCCGACGATGATGTGCAATGGGGGCACAAGAGAGGACTGTTCATATCAGTGTGCCTGTCTGCAAAGAACCCTTTGGGTGTGTAGCGCATATGCCAGGCCGAACTAAAATATTTACTTGGGAAAAGTAGCACCACATTCAATGCAATCGATGGAGGATTAGCGCTGCAGTCAACAGCTCCCCTGCAGTGTTCGAAATGAACACGGGAGGGAATATGACAGTCGTTTCACCGAGCACGTAAGATAAAGGAACCATGGAACCACTGAGCAGATTCACGAAAGCATATATGAGATATGTCCAAGCCATTATTTCCAACGTGCGGAACTCCATGAAGACATTGCGGTGGATGGGACAATATTGCCTAGAGCAGGCTTGCGTACTTGACTAATTTACATGATGCGCTTCTGATGTATTCAGCAACTAAGCCTTCGCGAGTTCTAGGTAGCCTGCTGAAGGTGACGGAATCGGTGAAAGTGGTTCAAAACACGGCATATATGTGGAATAGCTTCTCAAAACTGACCCCATGTCTCGGACTTCTAGGCACCAGGTACAAGATAGCACTGCTGCCTTACGCCAAACTGTACATGGTACACCGTGACTTACCCCAGGCGGCTACCTTTTCCAATGCTGCCAAGCAACAGACAAGAGGTGGAATGATATGTGAAAGCCGCAGAGTCATCTACAAATGTGATGGCAGCTAAGTGGTTCCTGAATGTAATCATCATCATCATCATATCGGTCATTCCGATGCCTCATTGTCATTACGCAGAACATGCTTTCCAGGAATAAACATGTCTCTCTGAGAACGATGTGATAGGCATTTATCTGCGTCTAGGTTGAACACATAGGCGTAGACTATGGGGGGGCAACGGGGCTCGTGCCCCCCTGGTGAGATCCAGGGGGCAGAGCCCCCTCCGAGCTCAAGCCTTGATCTTTTTTTTTTTGCTTGTGTTTGTTGTTAGTTTGTCTTTGTTGTTAGTTTGTCTTTGATAATTTGTATTTTGTCTTAAATGTATAATACTTCACCCATGTTTGTGCACCACACAATAGAACGCTAGGTTGTTTGTGGGCACTGGAAAATAAACCATTATTATTATTATTATTATTATTATTTCCGAGACGCTGTTTACGTGCCATGTAACGAGCTTCTAGTAGTAGGACGTAAACAAAATAACGCCCACGTTGCCTTTATTGACAAAATACGTGGGAAATGGAATCCCAGCGTGCTTCCTTTAGCTTCAATCTCCAGTTCTGGCGAAAACATAACGCGCAGCACCCCCCCCCCGGGGAACTTCAGCCTGCCCCCCCCGGGAAAATGGAAAGTCTACGCCGCTGGTTGAACAAACGTTAAGTGGGAACGAGGGGGTTGAAGCATCGAGTTGCAGTCGAGCACTGCCGTCGGACCGCTTGACTGTTTTGTGATGCCAGAAATGGGCGAGCTCGAGCCGTTTGACGCGCATTCAAACTAGAGGAGTATCGGGACCGAGTGGAAGAATTCTTCATGGAAGACGACGTCAAGGAAGAAAGACGGCGGACCGTCCTTCTCACCTGTTGTGGCCTGGTACTAGGCAGCCAGGATATGCAGTGATTGCACACAAATTCTGTTCAAGACCGCCTTTGGTCCTGGCAACGGTGATCCACATGCTGACTGACCACATCAAGGATGAGGAGCTACCAAACGGCCGGTGTTGGAGGCGTCGCCAGGAACACCTGCGCTTGGATCTCGCTCAAGCTGCTACAGCACCAAATTATGGGGCATCCACACCTTTATGTTGCTTGAGCTGCAACAGCAAGAAAATCCCCCAAGTAGACGCACAAAAATAAGGCAGCTTGTGCTGCGTTATTCACCATTGAGACCGGCCGGACTTTAGCTATCGCTTATGGATGGGGAAGGGGCGTGATAGCAGCTAGGTGGAGCACTAAATGTTCTGCATCTCTGGCAGCATCTGTTTCCGTGTGCATGGGAGCGCACTAACGACGACGAAAATGAAGGGATGGTCTCGTGCACCAATGCGCGAGCGATATTGATCTGTTTGGTCTACCTGACGTCCTGCCGATACCCCGTTCTCTGTCAAGAGTACATTTTGTGTAGGTATTTGTACATAAATCAAAGGACTTTAGCACCTTCTCGAGTAATGTCCAGCAACGGCGACGAGTTACGCCCCCGACTATAAAGCAAACGGACGCAACTCCCAGTCTTCCATGATGATATACCAAGTAAAAATGTTGGACGACAAGAGATAAGTGGAGTTTCTATATTATCCGTATTGAGTCAAACTTCCAAGGAAACGGCCTCGTGAATGTTGTAAAGAAAAGTGTTATTCTGGTTTGGGCACTGGGCTGAAGAAAAATTGACGTCTTGAGTGGGCGTTAGGCGCCAAAAAGATTAAGAAGATAACCTACGCTCAAGCGATTATAATTCTTGAAGAAATTTACGCACTGAGACCGAACGAGATACCTGAAGGCTACATATTCTTCACGAAGGTTCTGGACAAGGATGATTCATCTCATTAGTTCATCATGGAACTTCTGCAGCTGACCGATAAATGCAACTTGGGCGACATCTTTGATTGCTTTCTACGAGGCAAGATAGTCTGTCGAATTCTAAATATCAGCGTACGGAAGTCACTGCTTACTAGGCTTAGGAAACATTGTAGGAAACCGAGAACACCGTGCTGGTGGTGGAGGCCGCGAGACAAGTTGTCAAGTTCATGAAGTCTTCAGATATAAAGTGAGAGCCCAAATTGCACAAGCAGGGGGTAAGCAATGCCCGGGACCTCCAAAGCAGTACAACAAAAAACAATGTGGACCATCCCTTTGCTTGCGAAAGGTGCGGCAGCAAGGAACACTGAAAAGTAACCGGCGCGTTCAAGCATGCCAAATGTCTCCCGTCTGAAAAGAAGAATCACATCGCAAAAATATGTCGCTTTAAGGGCATACGAAAATAGAGGATGATCGCACTCTCCGAGAACTGCGCTGAGGAAGGCGACACAGCATTTTTGTCGCAGCTGCTATCCCTGAAATAGAATCCGATCAAGGAGAACAAGATTGTCGGTCTAGCTCGGCGGAAGTTTTGTTCGGGCGGAGTAGACCTCATCATAGAGATCGACGCTGGAGCAGCGGCGTGCATGACATGCTGGGACGTCTACTATAAGCACAGGGAGAGATGGCCAAGACTCGACAAGTTAAACCTGAAGTTTTCTTGCTATTTAAGGCCACTGCCTATTGCTGGAATTATGTACTCATCATCATCATCATCTTATTCGTCAAGTCCATGCATCATTGCCATCATATATAGAGTGCTTCCAGGAATAAAAAATATTTTCACTGAGACCTATGCGAGGTGCGTTTGTCTGCGTCGCGGTATAACAAACGTAAAAAATGAGCGACCAAACAACAGAACGATAAAGACCCATATTCATTCCCAAAATAAAGGTGGACTGTGCATCAGCATTGAGGACATTGTCCAGAACAGCTGTGTCCCGAGAGAATGAGTCCTGATGCCAGAATTTAAAGAATGCATAGGAACACTGGCTGGACAAACCTGTTTCAGCATACTTGATACTAGAGCAGGCTATTGGCAAGTCCTGCTGGCAGCAGAATCTCAGAAGCACGCGATTCTTTGACATCATTTGGTCTGTTTTTGTTTCTTTGACTCAAATTCGGAATATCCGCTTCACCCATACTTTTTCAACTGGACATGGTGAGTACTTCAGGGCCTTAAAAGTAAAGCCTGCCTTTAATATGACAATATAATGTTTGGAAGAACTAGCGAACATTACACAGGCTTTCAGCAAGTTCTCGAACAGCTGTACGAAGTCAACATAACTCTCAAAGAGGACAGTTGTGTTCTCTGCAAGCAGTCAGCAACACAAGTAGTCAACCAATGGTGGCAGTGCAGATCCAGTGAACATCGAATCTTGCACCTAAATGGCTCCTCCCACTGAGGCATCACAAGTCGGGTCGGACCTGGGAACAGCAAACCATTTGGCCGAAATTCTTTCTGGACTCTCGCAACTTACAAGCTCTCCTTGCTATGCACTTTACCACGATGCTGACTGTTGTGTAAGCACCAAAATAACTTCAATTCAATCAAAGAGGCCTTGACGACAACACTGCCACTTATGCACTATTATCCTCAGGGTCATCTTAGAAACTCGCTTGATGCATCCCTTAGGACTTTGTGAGCAGTCTTTCTGCAAAAGAGGGCTGGACGAAAACTTTTTGTTAGGCATGCCTCACGGTCACTCTTGGCATTCAAAAAACGCTACGCGCAGTTCAAAAAGAAGGCACTTGGAATCACTTGTGCATACAAGCATTTCTGCTTGTGTCTACTTGGTTAGCAATTTCACATGGTGACCGGAAACAAGATACTCACAACGCTGCTCTTATTAAAGCTCCCGCATGAGCCAAGTCCATGTTTAAGGTGGCCACCAACGAGGCTGCTCGGTTTTCAATATACAATTTCTTAGATTCCTGGGAAAGGGATTCACTCCGGCTCTTTTCTCTTACAAAAGACGCAAGTCAAAAAAGAGAGCAGCAGCACACCACGAAGTGACAATGTTCGAAAGGCACCAGCTAAGTAAAAAAAAAAAAACTTACTACGAACAAAATCTTTATGAAACAAATGGCCATTACACTCTTACATCTGAGGAGTGTACTCGGAGGTATTTTTCTGAAAACAGCTGACCCGGGCGGCCTCCAAGTTTCTCTTCTGTGGCCTGACGAGGCTGTGGCGCAGGCAAAGTGGATCTAGCTCATCCGCATCAAATTAAAATGCTGCTTTCAAGGACCCTATCTCCTCAGAAACCATCACAATTGGATCTAGGTGTTTTGAGAGGTAGCCTGCAGAATCAATCTGAACAAAAACCATCTTGCCAACCACAGCGCTTAGATAACAACTGAATTCAAATGCCTTGATTTGAGCTACAACAAAAAGACACCACCTGTTTTTCCCTTCTATAAACGCCGTTTTGGCCCTGAGGGAAAGTTCAATATATAAATAAATGTTGGTACTTCGGTTAATTTTTCTTTCGAACATTCGTCACATCCATAAATCATTAAATAAATATCAATATTTGGTGAGTATTAGCTTTCTAAAAATAAGGTTTGTGAGGCTGGCAATTTTTGCCTTCGAGTACCCACTTCTCCTTCGAACAATAAATAACTCACTCTGCGTAGGTAGCGAGAACAACAAATAAGGCCCCAAGTCACAGAAATTGTAAAATAGAAAATACGAGGGTAAAGAAACCCTGAAGCCAATGCTGCACTCAGATCATAGTTGTCACAAGAAGATACATGGTTATGTCGCAGTAAAATAATTGTATGATCGAAGAAAGAATTTCTTGCTTTGCATATGGAGCTTAGTTTCATGATCTTGTTATATTGATTAAGTGGAGAAAATATCGTTGTGAAAATGCGGAAGTGGGTAGTGAGTAACATGTAATAATTACAAGGTTCATATATTCATCACTTAGTAATTATTATAACAATTATTCTCACAATGCTTGAATATATAGTCAAAAGCACGACAAAGTTAAATTATATCTAGATTTCCATATGTGGCTTTGATCTTGCTGGATGACCGGTGTGGTGCCTTTTGTGGCCTTGAGGTACAGTACATACTTGATCTTTCACTGCGTGTGGCCTGCTTAGGTGATGGCCTCGCTCCCTGCTGCTATTCTCGTTTTAGTGCAGCGCTGCTACACAGGTCCTACAATAGAATACACTTGCCAAACAAGCTGTGATGATTCTCCCACAGGTGGTGTGTCTTTGGGCGTGCTGTTTGCTGTGTTTTTGGATGTAGGAAGCTCGCACCTCAGCATGCGTTTTCTACCTTAGATAGCACATTGCGTCTTAAGAGCTTTGAGGATGCAAGCATAAATAAAGCACAACAAAAGGCAAGCAGCATGTGTTGGAGTTCGAACATAAAAAGAGAACTATTAATTTGCCAAACCAAAACAACCCTATTGAAAAAATGTCTGTGAGGCCCAGTAGGATTTCCTGTGACGGCCTGAGAGGCCTTTTGGATATCCTGAAATGTCTGATGGGCCCACCAGTCTCCTCTATTAGGTCTGTGGGGCCCATCAAGATATTTTTCTGAGAGGTGTGTTCCTTCAGGGTCGTTCTAAAGGGTCTGTGTGGCCTTTAGGGCCGTTCTAAAGGGTCTGTGAAACCCGCCAGACATTATCGAGAGGACCTCACAGAATTCATCTGAAGACGGTAGTGCGTAAACGTGCTGTGTTCATCGGCAGCCCGCTTCGGTGACGCGAGTGCGTAAACCTGTTGTGTTTCTCTTTATATTGATTCATTGTGTAGACGAAATTGCAAGCAAATATTGTTTTTATCGAGACTCATTGAGTGCAAACGATGCCTATCGAGCTAGCTTTATCGAACGATCTCGCCCCAAGAATGTTGGCCACCCAGCGGCCCAGCCGCCCGCCCAATAACTTCGCAAGCCAAGCCGCTCCGAAATGTGTGACATATGCGACGGACAGTAGATGGACTTATAGGTACTGCTTTCTTTTACTTACATTTCCTAGCACCGTATACGTGTATACAGCGTTTCAATATTTGCGAATTCAAGGCCCACCAGCGCGTGATTGTTGCTTTAAAAACGGAGCGCTGAAAATGTCATTTATTGAGAAGTTGCCGGCATAAGATCGCGGCTTCCAAACGTCTCTTCGGGCTGCCGAAACGAATCTCGGCCGCTCCCCCGCACTATGAAGATCTCTCCTTATCTTTGGGAGAGGGGGTTTTGACCACGCAAACCACGACATCCGGAATGCGGAGTGCTCTGAAAGCGAAGTGGACAGGTCTTAACAGCGCGCGACTGGGAATTAGTATTCGCCATGACATCCCCGCGTCCGGATTGGTCAATTTGCTGCCGGTGGCAACGGTCGTAGGTCGGCGGGAAAGTCTTTGTTCCTGTTGGCTGTTGATGCTCGGTCAGCTCGGTGAGCTCGCGTGAATGCACTGTTTGTGCGAACGAAGGTGTGTATTCCTGCGGCGACTTTCCTCGGCTGGCTCTTGGGGAGTTTGGGTGGCATGGGGCCGTTTTCGATATCTGGGTGGTGACACGGATGGCCCTACTCACCAGAAGTCGTGCGTTCGAAAACGCAGCCACGCTGGAGGTCAGACAAGCGTCGTCGCCCTGAGCCGAAGCCGCCAAGCGATCTGCACTCCTCATACCCTCGAATGCCGCAGTGGCCCGGCAGTCACTGGAAGGAATTCTCCATTCTTGACGCTGCAACACGATCGCCCCGTTCGCCAACTCTCCGGTGAGCTGTGGTGCACGCTCCAGGTTGGAAAGCTGAGCCAGTGCCACCTTCGAGTCGCTTAGGATTACCAGGTGGTCGGGCCGCTCTCTGCTTCAGCCAAGGACAGTGCCCGGCGAAGCGCCGCCAGCTCGGCTTTCGCCGAGCAAGGCGCTCCGCTGCCCGTTCTCCGAGGTCTGTGGACACCGTGCTGCTGCTGTTACTGTGCGTGCATCGTGATTGACGGACTCGCCCGTGTATCATCACGCCCATCCCTTTAAATCACTTTTTGTGTTTCGGGCCCTCGAGGTCGGCGTTGAGTTGAACTCCAAGCGGCGCATCTGTTCGGTTTCATTAGTTGAACTACCTTACGTCTTAGGAATTTTCCCAGCCGCATTGTGAGTACCTCGAAATATATATATTTTGCGACAAACTACTTGGTTGTCCCTATCTGGTCTGATCACTTGTCTGCAGCTGCTTGCGCGCGGGTTTGAGTAAACGCTTTACATACATTTTGATTTGTCGCGGCTTTCCGGAAAGCTGCATTTATAAGGTATGTTGGCTAAGGGGATAGGCCGAAGGCTAAGGTCTGAAGTCTTGAAGTCTGACGTCTTGGAAGTCTGACCTCTTAAAGTCTGAAGTCTTGAAGTCTGAAGTCTTGAAGTCTGAAGTGCTGAAGTCTGAAGTCTTGAAGGTCTAGTAGGGTCCGATAACACATCAGGGCTGAAAGGTATTTTTCAACAGGGAAGCAATATCCCGACTGCCGAGTTGAGGGCAGAAGACGAGAAAATAGAAAATGGCTGCGCAAAAACCTGCGACGGATGAATGGTAGTGGCCAATGTAGCAGGCATTAGCTTGTACCACCTGGCGTCGAATATCAACATATGTTGTAAACGTTGAATGAGTTCTAGGCTTTTGTTCCCTTTTATTTTTCGGGTCCGATTGTAATGAACACATAAATTGGGGTGCATTCACATAAATTAGAACCGTAAAATATGAGTTGACAACAAAATATAATGTTGAAAGTAAAACCGTTGTAATATTTATGAATCGGTTAACAACGAAATAACTGAAAGTGATCTGCACTAAAGTTTCTTAATTTATCTTTATATAGTAAGCAATGTGCCGAAATGCACGTCACACACATAGGTCTCCCTTTTATAGTTATTAGGATTTAGCACCTAAGAATTTTTTTCAAAGCAATTTCTACACTGACATACCCGGCAAGCATTTTATTCCGGCTAAATGCGACCCACTTCGGTGGATAATAATGAGGACCGAATACAATGACTCCAAAGCTTATGTCTGCTGTCCGGGGACAGCTGGTGCAGGTCCTCTAGTAAAAACTTGCTTGTGACCACTTCGGCGCATCTAACATGTGCAGGTGTGTCTAGAATTAAAATGAAAAAAAGAAATACAGGGGCTTGCAGTAGAAATATTCACTTAATATTTCCTATGTTCATCTCAAAATGTAAGAGAACCTAATTGGTTATTATTTATTGAAGGCCGTCTCCTTTGACATTTATACCATGTGTAGAACCGTCAAACATATGTCAAATGTCCACTCACCTGAGTATCAGCCTATTCGCCATCTTCAATTGGCTCTAGGAGACACTTGATGAAGTCCCCGGGGTGGCCCGCATAAATATTGACCACGTGCCTGGTCAGGAATGACCAGGCATCCAAGAGAAGTTTTCCGTTGCCCTGGCTTGCTGCAGCGCACCAGTATATTTTGTTGACGGCTGGCTAAGCCCAGTCAGCTGGGGAGCCACACTCTTGGCTCTTCCCTGCGGTATTTATGGTATTCTTGATACCTGCGATTCAAGGAGTGCACAGAGTCAGCCGTAGTCTCGCCCTAATGGCTAGTCTACGTGGAAATATTTAGCACCTCCCACACAAAGTATAATCAAGCCTTTTTTCAATGATGCTTTTCATATTTGAAATGAAAATTGGAATTGGGTTCCAATTTCGGGCTTTCAGCGCCAATCGCGGACACAGAAATGCAAGCAATGGGAGTAAGAGAACTACAAAGCAAGTTGACACTTTAATATACAGAGGCATTTCTACGCCATCCTTCCCCTCTCCCCCCATACAAAAAAATATGTATGCTGAGGCGTGTTTTGAACCTGACGGTGTGTAGAACTCGCATGTTTGGTTTGTGCTACAAAAGCAAAGAACGATCCATTGGTGGATCCTCAGGGATTGGTTAGCATAACCATTCGGGAAACTCGACACACGACCCCCTCTGAGAAACGCTAATAATGAACCCTTCACTTTCCTGTTTCGGCTTTCTCTTTGGCTCTTTTTTCCGCCCTGCATCTTTTGGATTCGTTACGGCGTCAGTGTTAGCGGTTTCCTAAAGTGGACGTGTGCGACGTTTCCCAGTGGGCGTGCTAACGCATTCACTAAGCATCCACCAATGGATCTTGCTTTATTTTTTGTAGCGCGAAACCAAGGCATACGGGCTTGGCACAACTGCAAATTCAGACTTTTCCCAGCATTTGCATGCACATTGACTTACACCTCTTGACGTCGCCTCCATTTTACCTTTGATCTTCACCATACCACTCGCTTTTACCGCGGTGCTCTTCCATTTTCTGTTTTGTCCACACAAGGACACTGTCAGCTTCTCTCTGTCATGTGGGTATTCATGAAAAAAACAATTTCGGCATGTGCCGCTGGTAAAGATTTTAGAGCAGTTTAGTATAGCAGCATACCGTAGTCATAGCTCTATATTGAATATAATATGTTCAAAATACATGTTTCAGACACAAACAAATAAATGATAATAAAAATGTGGAGATTAAATTGACAAGAAGACAGTGATCTCTCAAATAATTAAAGCCACTTTATTTTTTATCGAAGAACATATACAATGGAAAACATGTCTACGTATCCATAGGACAAAGTATAAAGACCTAGTGATACTAGACATAGAATGCCTGCATACATGTAGGTTCACCTTGTTCGAAAACTTTCTTACATTGAGCTTTCGCACCTCATGGCAAAGAAGTCTTTTTGCGAATAAGTAGGACTTCATTGCTTGAGTAGCTTAAACCTCACTCTTTGTCACGTTGACAAAAAGTGAAGGTTGTTTGTTGGCAAAGTTCAGCTGGTTCATAAGATATGACATTTACTTCTAGAGATATGTCAGACATGTTGGACAATGGAGTATGGCCGGTTTTTTCTTCTTCTGGTGCTTGGCAACAGAGCGGTGCCTGTTAGTGGTCAGAGACCGCACTGAGAGCTTTTTGTCCCAATGTGAAGTCAAGGGAATGCAGGAGGCCTCCTTTTCCATCTGCTTACTGCAGTGACCGCCTCACACGGCATAAAAACCATTAAGTGGAGCAAGTCTTTTTCAGTTGCTGAAATGATTATCACTTCTACTATATACATATTCATGTATTCGGCAGCCTTAAAAGTTCTGAACTACTTGTTCTTCATATATAAGGGGTGCGAATGTCTACCTATGAAGAGATTTTTCGTTTGAGAGCAGTGTGACATTCAGTTGTGATACATACTTGATATGAGTTTAGAAATAAATTGAAAGGAAAATAAAGGTATGCAGCAGACAGTGTAATGGCCATACTATCAGACATAATATTTAATTTGTTTTCAAAGAAATATGACGGAAAAAGTAGTATTGGAGTGTGGAGCGAGCATTTTTCAGAATCACTGCGATTAATAAAAACCGAATCTCTTCCTTTTGCCACAGAAGCATTGAGTTACTCTCATTAGCTATATCTGAAGGTTTCACTCTGTATCAGGGTGTACCCTGCTTCGTCCCTGATTTATAGGTACCAAACAAAACTTACTGAACAGGGTGTCTTACACAAATAAGAGGTATGCCAGACTAGCTGGCGAAAAATCATACTTGAAAAACCTCGAGAGAGAAAAGGAAGGGACGAACACAGCAAAGTCTGAAAACGCAGCTGGCAGCTGCGTTTAGAGACTTGGATTTGTTTGTCAGTTTCTTTTCCCTTTCTCGTTTTTTTTAGTATGTAAAGAGGGGGCTCATCTATTCCTCACCTCTCCAACCTGCACCCACTCGGAGTGCCGGATATTGTTTACACGGCCGCGTGCAGCGAGCTGTAAGGTACTTACCACTGAAGAAGGGAGATTCGCATCTTCCGTCTTTAGCGAAATCAAGGGGCCGTTCGCTGAGCTCGTGCAGCAGCTTTTTCTGCTCATCTGTCCACACCTGTAAGAAGCAATACTGAAATGTTGAATACTGACATATATTTCGTACTTTTCAAACACTGCATTTGAAAGTGAAATATTTTATAAAAAAGGGGTGTCCTCGTTATCACCCTTCAACAGCTGGTGCCAAATTTGCGTCATCCGATAGTTGAAGTATGTCTTCTTGAAGAAGCCTGATGTTCATCATCCGGAACAGGCGCAGCGTTTTGGTGGTAGAGGCACCCGTAAACAGGACCGGTGACGATTAAAGTAGGTTTCAGTACCCTAAGTTGATGAAGTTGCTTTCTGTTCCAGAGGTTTGTGTGACCAGCTGGACAAGAGGTGTTCTCAGACCTGAGTGCACCAATCAGTTTGATGGATGCGTTGCGAGGAATGTAACAGGTTTTGCACATTGCAAAAGTTCTCGAACGGTTCTTTCAAACAAAACGAACTTTCGCTCCATGTACCCTGGCTCCGAACTTGTGGTGGTATTTTTCCTGTAGTAGTTACAAAGTGTACAGGCTGAGAACTGATTTCTCTGCTCAGCTTTTCAAAGAACGGGGCATTACTCATGATATTTAGGCAGCGTATCTCAGGGTGTTTTTTATAAAAAATATCTGCAGCTGTTTTAATTTGTATTTGCTTACATACAATATGCGCGTATTTTGACGATTTATGTCGGGGGACGCATCAAATAGTGCTCATCGCAAAATAATTCTCAATGAAAACAAACACCTTATGAAGACTAAGATCTGAATTTTTTATACAATTTGTGGTCTTCATTATTAATCATAACTCTTCATGCTCATACTACATGCGAAAATACTTGCAAACGACAGAAAACGAATCTGAACATGTGTGAAAATTGTCGCTACACTTTAACGTTATCACTGGGAGCTTTTCCTATATTCTTCTTACGCTGCTACTCTCCTGCTCTGTGGGACTGAAAAAATGGAAGAGTTCTCAAGCAATATGCTTCAAAACAAGGAAGGAAACTTGCTCTCGCTTTTTGTCACGATTAATTCGATAACAACCACCAGTATCTTCCAACATAATCTCAAATATTCAAGACTGCAGAGATGAAGGAAAACCTGCAACCAGCTAAGCATGACTATGTTTTGTTATACAACGTGTTTAGTAATATTGGGCTAATATCAACAAAGAACAAGTCACTCAAACTATAATGGTGCTTTGATGTCTGTGTAACACAAGCCGCTTCATATAAATCGGTCACACCACTGTTACCGCGCTATGTTGAATTGATTTGGGGGGCACAGGTACCATTATCATTGCTCAGGGCGCAATTCTGATATGCTTTATTGTGTAGTTGCTGTGCAGCTCTTCACATAAATGAAGGCTCATTAAGCCTAATCTGTTTCATCCAAGAAGAAAACCATTTCTTCCTCGACAACGCTTTCTCTGACGAATGGCTCAAGTGTGGAATCTTCGTCCTTGTCGTCCTTTTCCGTCTTGCTTGTGGTGGACACTTGCTCCATGGGCGCTGGTACAGCAGGTGCTCTTTGTAGTGGCACAGGGAGAGCTGGTGTTGGCGGAGCTGCTTGAGTTGTCGCTGTTGCCACCAGCTAGCAGCAATTATTCGGTCTGGACCAAGCGCCTTGTCATCATTCTTGCATGAAATTCAGCCTGTGTGCTTGAAAGAGATCCGGAACAGTGGTTTAAGGGGATACTACAACAGTATTTGGGCGCTGATATTTTGTTCGGTATGTGTTCAAGAGAGCAATATCTCATTGGTGGCACTAGTATATTGTTAAAAAGACACGAAGAGGAATTTTTAAACAAATTAAATAATTAGCAACAATCACCTCGTGGATGTAGTTAACGCCTCATTTGTAACGCCCAACCTAGGAACCTTGACAGGTGATGACGGTAACTGTCGTACCTCCGGCCACGTCAGGACAAGAGCTGAAGGAGGAACTCCCCTTTTCTTCAGACTCTCTTTGTGTGTATCAGAAGTCGCTTTGTTCCCCCTCCCCTCTACAAGATTATAGAAGATTAACCCATACTCAGAATTCGTATCAAAGCAGCCGCTTCGGTGGCTAGAACGACTAGGGCCATCCTCTCAACGTCAGCCTCGCCGCAACTTTGCTCGTTCCAAGAAGAAATACGTTACGATTGCGTCGGATGTCACGTGCTCTCCGCTATCAACTGTCCGAGCGCTTGCCGAGGGTGGGCCAGTAATAACGAAACATACAGCCACCAGGCTCACAATCACAAACGTCCAATTGTCGTTTACGGATATTGTGGATCATATTCAACCTATTTTTGTACATGACGGGTATATGTTTCAAATTTCGTTGAAGCATCTTTCTAAAGGGGCAGTGCACGGAGCTTGGACAATCACTTCTGGCACTGAGAATAAAATTAGTTTCACTTGCGTGCCTTACTTTTTACGTAAACGATGGCAAACTTAAAAGTCTTGGGAACTTCTCAACGCTTACAATGTTTTCTGAGTCATGGATGGAATGACATACAACAAGGGTAACGAAGACCGAAGGCTATCTTTCAGAGCCTTCAGCACTCCTCCTTCGATTGTTGACCTTTCAAGGTCCTGAATAAACAGAACAGAGCACCACAAACTGTCATCCAGTAATGTCGTAACGTTGCGCTCTGTCATTTTGTTTTACCAAAATAGACGGAAAGAAAACGGTTATGTTTATGGCTTTGCTAGTCTACACAAAAATCAAGGCTCTAAATATTCCTTTGAACCTTATCGGTTTCATATTACACCCCAACAAAGTCATCTCTTGGCTATTGGCGTTCCACGTGTGTATAATTCGGTCCCATTAGAGACAGTAAGCTTGTGTAAGAGAAAATCTGGCATTAACTACATTTCTCAGGAATGGAATAAATCAAAATCTTCTTGGATAAAACTATTTTGTGCTATGTGTCAAAAAGGCAGCAAAGCTTACGCTGGAAACCGACGCTCTCAAAACCAATTGCGTGAGCGCGCGCGAGAAAAAGTCAACTGCATGTGCTCTAACAGTCACTGCCAAAACGCAGCATTAGAAGAAGCTAGTTCGACTTAACAATGTAGCACAAAATAGTGGACACTGAATATATCTATCTCCTTTTTGATAAAAACAAATAATCGCAGCAGCGCGAAATACTATAAATAAGAAAGGAGGAGTAAAACCAGGGTTGTGCATGCACAAGTGGGGCTTCTTTATATATTGGGCTGTTATTTTTGGAGATATTGTTATATGTGCCGAATGACCTTCAATGTATACTACAAAATAGTTAAGAGACAATTTATATAATATAATGATTCACAAAAAACTAAGTGTAACTACTTAGTTATTTCTTCAGAAAGCTAAATTTTCTTGTCATGCCGTTAATAAAACTATCATATATTTGTTATCATAATGTTGCGTTCACTTTCTACTCAGGGGCGGATTTACGGGGGGGCCGGTGCACCGGCCATTCTAAACCTCTTAACGTCAACTTTAAAAAAAATGGCGTGCACCAGTTGAAACATCACTTTTTGGTAACGTGAGAAATATAGGGTCAATAAAATAGATCTAGGCACAGTTCCGGACATCACGTCATGTCAACAGAATCGACTCGAGCCCCACCCCCAAAGCCTGATCCATTAATTCACCCCTGGTTCGAAATATTAAACTACTGACCGGGCATACACATTATTTTATCACGTGACATGAAGCAGACGGGATTCAAGGGGCTCTCGTTTCACGCCCGCCACCGGGCCGCTTCCCCCGGCAAGGTTCCGTTTCGGGCAGAATTGCCTCTTCATGGTAGGCGGCCTCAGTGTTTATGCGGGTGGCCCTTTCTGCTGCGGGAACGGCCTGAAATGCTGCGTCGCTTTGTGGCCATTCAGCGACAGCAGTGGCAGGCAGCACTCGCGAGGAGCCCGCGCTGCTACCTCGCAATCGAAGTAGTCAGTCTCCTCACTTGGGTCGTCACCCTGGAAGCCCAATATCCCTATAAAACTTCGGCTGCAAAAGCGCATGAACGTGCACCATTCACTAAAGTAGGAATGCCACTTAGCACAGTTCTTTGGCTGCCTCAAGCGTTGGGCCTTTCGCTCGGGCCGAGGGAGAGGCTTCGTGGTGGGGGCAGCCGAAGAGGAGAACTGCACTGGGCTTTAGTTGACGTTTTCTTCGTCGTCTGCCCAGCATAACGAAGGACGCCTGCGATGCAATGGTTGTCGCGATCGAAATCTAAATGATGGGAACACGCACGTACATCTGCTCCTTTCCCTTGGCCCTCACTTATCGATTCTCTCGACACGGCGCGCTCGTGGAAGGGTTCCTTCGGGGCGTGAAGTAGTCAACGGTAGAGAATATTTGGGTTCACGAACGGGGGACCTCCTGCTTGGGGCACACCGAAGCACCGCACCTCGGTAGACATCGCCTCTTCATCTGGGCGGACGATAAGACGTCGTTGCTAGAGAAGCGCGAAGGGAACGAGATTTCGGACTTCTCGAAAACCCAAGCAAACCTGGGAACGACAGAGAGGGTGGCTGTGCAGGGGGGGGGGGAGAAGTTGTTGGCTTCCAGTAGATGGCACCACGACAATTTATAAATTCTCCAGGATCAAACAAGACCTCTTCACGCATTGATTTTCGCTAAAACGACACGAGTTTTAAAAAACATAACGATGTCAAATTTAGCAACAAAATTGTACACATCGCTAACTTTTGCAAACAACATTGCCTAGAGTACGTCACAACGCAGTTCCTGTTCCAGTTCCAGACGCGGCTGAAGATGGTCGAATAATTAGTTTTTGTTCTTGGTGATTACGCCGCGAAACTGCTGTATTCCGCGAACAGAATGAATAAGCTTTCGTTTACTTTGTGAACGATAAGCAAGCAACACAAAACACAAACGGCTACATTTTTGTTTACCTAATATCGCTTCACTACTTCTTTAACGACGAATTTGGTTGCTCCTTCTGAGCTATGTGTATTTATTATGTTCTTTATTGATACGCATTTTTTGCAGGTAGGCCACATGAACCCGAAGACAATTTTGTGCACTTTGGCTTAGAAATCCCGGAAGACACCGTCGGCCCTCGAAGTTATTTGTGCGTTTGTGACATCATCATTTTCGATTTTTTGTACCTGCAAAGGAAGGGGCACATTTTTGAACCACACTGCCTGGCCCCTGCGTTGGTTTCTAAAACTGGCCGCCGGGAACCACGCGGGAAGAATAACAGAATTTGGAATTGGAATATACGACAGTAATCTGCAGTGGAACGGATTAGATTGCCACCATGTTCATATGCGTAGGTCTTGCGAACTTAATATCTCGATCCTCGGAATTTTTTCTCAACAAATCACTCTACATATTTATAGAGAAGGGATATTGCACACTCTTCAATTTCTAAACTGGTAGTTTTTGCTTTTGATACGTTTCGCTTGTTTATAAGGCGACCCTGTATCACTCTCTCGTCTACTAGCAATAAATAAAATGGCGCCAACCCCGTGACCGTAACAGGAAACACTCTTGTCTCCGGCTGCTTAATTTACTCGAGTACTCATCCAACGCCATATATCTCGAAAAAAAAAGATCTTAACACAACAGCGGCTTCTTGCTTTTCACATTTTTGTAGGGGCAGTTCGAGAAAAATATTTTTAAGGTGATATATTTTGATGGCGGGAATTGAAATTCCATATCTTTGTTTTTGCCTTCGTTTCATTTGAGCGAGAGCTTCCGCAGCTGGCGGTGCGCCTTGAGGGAACGGCTAGGTGCGCAGTAAATACACCCTGATGGTAAGTGCTTTTTTTCGTGATTGGTCTAGCTGGTGATGGGTAGCAAACGCACAAAGAACCCGAGCCGTGTCAATGTAATTTTGCTCTGCGCGATTGCTTCTTTTGATCGTATTGGCGGCTCTACCTGCGGCTTATGCGCATTCTGTTGGTTGTTTTCCAGCACTCCAGTCCCCTGATAGAATCTCCCACATCCATCAGCGTTCCAGATCCGGAACTAGAGGAACAGTGCGGTATCTGAATGCACGCGCACTTTTACGCGCCGACAGAGCGCCAACACGGACGAGTGGTACCGAGGGCGACCGCCGTAACTAACCACTCCTGTAGAGGAACACATAGCCTGATGCGAAGGTTTCGCAATACCATTATTCGTTCATTCAGACCAGTGCACGCCTGGGCATTTTACCGATGTCACCACACATCTCAGCATGCCCGAACGAGACGCGACTGCCTTCAATGCGGACGCGTACTTTCACCGCAAAGTGTTCCGTCGACAGCCGGCAGCAGCTCCTGAACTCACTGCAAACAGAGCGTTCGTGGTCTGCAAACGCGGCGATGTCCAACAAGTAGCTTCTCGACCATATTGACTTCTTTCTTTAACCGGCGCAGAAATGACTAAAATAGCCCGACAGCGCCAGGAGAGCAGACGCACACAAACCGGCCATCTCAACGCGCTCTCTGAAAAAACAGCGCGTAATATGCATACAGTGCCAGACTTATAACTGTCAAATGCGTAAGCGCTTCAGAAGGCTTCAAATACTGGAAATCGACCTGATGAAATTCACTAGTGTTAGACAGAGTGAAGGGGCGAAGATTGATGGCGAAAGCCTGAGCGTTTTGCGATAGCTGTTAACCCATCGTCTGTGGAAAGTCGCAGAACGTATTACCGGCCAGAATGGTATTATTAAAAAGAGCGGTGCAATCATTATAGGACCTTGTTCAGCTAATATAGGGGACTAATCATTCTTGTAGCGCAGTGGTCGTTGAGGGCGGAAGAGGTTGTGCGACCGACTCGGAGCGCAGCTGAAAAAGTAATCTTTATCCAGGTGCCGTCCGGACTCGTTGCAAACAATAGATTCGTTGTCTTTGTTCGTGGCACGACGCTATGGACGTAATGACTGCTACCTACTCACCTATAAAAAAAAACCAAAGCATACCCAATCTCTTTTTGCGCGCTAAAAGATTATAGCAACAAAAATCGAAGTTTATAGTATGCGCATCGTCGAAGTCGTCTTTCCAGTATATCAGGGTTTCACATTGGGATTTATTTAAGTCCCAGCAGC